>CAJVPI010000860.1:0-20598 GCA_910592345.1 Paraglomus brasilianum
GTTGGGTGCAATCTTATTGTAGATCTTTATCAGTTTTGTTTAATTAATTAAATTATCGTCCCACATTGGAAGATTTCTATAAATACATTTACATGCATACACACATATTAATATAGACATTTGTTAGTGCATTTGGTAATAATAAAGGTGTATCAATATCTCCCCGCATTTGCGTGTGCATTTGACATACTAATTTAGTATGAGATGAATGCCAATAATTCGTTCTCTCCAAATATGTTGCTACAAAGACGAATTCACAATAAATCGCATCCAGTGTAACATTCCAGTGTAGCATCCCAGTGTAGCATTCCAGTGTAGCAGCATTCCAATGTATTTCCAGCAAAAATGTTCGAATACGGAGAAACCGCTAAGTTCAATGCATCGGTATACGATCATCGGCGGTCAAACTACGAATGTAATTTGTCGTTTTCCAAATTTGTCTAACATTAGATACGTGATTGCGCAGTATGAGATCATCAAACAGAAGACCGTTGCATTAATTGTTGAACTTGTTAATGCACAATCGACATAACATGTTGTTTGTTTTGTTTTGTTTTTTGCATAAAAGCAAATAAAGCCTTGCTATATAAAAGAAAGGGCGTTGAAACGTCACGTCGACCAAGGCGAATCAAAACCTATTGCAAACATTCAATGCTATCTTGGTTGAAAAGTTTTCTTTGCACAGATGGCCCATAGGCTTCGTTTGTAAATTAATCGCAGTGATGTTATCATTAAAAATCAATTATTTTATGTACAAATTTTACAGATTGTGAATAAAAAGGCTAATCAGCGAGCAAGTTCGGAAATGGACAGATCGAATACGCCAGCAGTCAAATTATTGTACGGATCATATTGTAAAATACCGTTTGAAGCCGCCTTTCCTGCTTTATAATCCATACAATAATAGATAACGGCTAAGTAAAACCAGTGTCTTTGTTCTGTTCACCCATAGTCAATTGCATATAATATTAAAGTTTTTTCAATTGTTCGGTTATTGAAAACGTGTACAAAAATTATTTAAGTCCTTTTTTTTATTCTTTCATCGAGTGCTCATGTAATGTTTGAACGAATAAAGATGATAATGCTTAATATTAATCCCTGTTGATCTACAGCCTTACTATTCCTTTTTTATATTCCCATCATAATTAATGAATTTAAGCTTTTACTTGATGTCGATCATATTGCAGCATGGATAAGGTTAGATCATAACCACAATTGTATTTTCATGTTTCGAGATCACCGTGCAGAATACTCTGTCAATATTTGCCAATATATTATGACTACGCATGTATAAATGTTTATGGGCCTAAACAAGGATCTCCCAATTCTTCAATTTCAAAGGGGGAAAAGTCACATATTTAGTAAGAGATTTTATGCTGGTAAAGGGGTTTACTACCAGTAAAGCATTGATTTGTGTTAGATGACAAAGTTACAGTATATCGTTAATGACTGGCATCTTCTGTGAGAGACATATCATCTGTGAGTGTTGTTGTCGTTGGGTTTCCTGATCAGGCACGCTTTATTTTAAAATCATATTCGCAAACGTTGGATACTTTGCGGTTAAAAGAAGCCTTTGTAACTTTTTTTTTGTGTCTTTGATTCTAGCCACGGTAATCCTAACTATCACTATAAGATTTTAAAAGTATCGAGAATCATTTCGCTAAAGGAAACTTCTATCAATGCCAAACCTCCATTTCATCAATATCACAAATTTTTCTTCCTTCCCGCGTGCCTTCAAAAGGGTTCCTGACACATTCCCAGACTCTATAAAGTCTCAAGACTCTGCCAACGCTGGAACAAGAAACACATAAATGCTCGAGTAAACGTCACAATCAAGATAGACTATTTGCCAAATCCTCAATGTAGGTTACTGTAATCATGTGTACTTGGCTATAATCGTTTTGTAATCGAGTCATACAGTCGAACCTCGTTATACCGAAGGAATTCTGGCTCTCCCATTTTTTAAATAGTAAAATTCCCTCGTTATAACGTTACATGGGTTACTAACCGTAAGTTTTGTCACGTGATAATATTTTGGTTGTAGCAGATGAGAATCATACGATTTTCATTTACCTGCCAGGTCGCACAACCCGACACGTCGTAGTCCATAATATTTCTATTTATGGAGGAGAAGCTATCTGAGTGTCCAATGAAGAGATAATATTTGAGCCTGCACGACCTGGCAGGTTGTGCGACATGGCAGGTAAATTCCCATTACGATTTTCGCATCATACGATTTCGGCAGTATTAATAGTTTGTTTTTGATCAGCCGTATTTCGTATCTACTGTTTTTTAAATTATATTCATGTATTATTGTTATTGCTTGTAAATTGAAGTAAAGATATTATTCACATAGGTCTCATCATAACGAATATTGCTTGACCTAGGCCTAACTTCGTTATATAGAGGTACCTCACTATACCGAATGTCTCGTTATACCGAATAACGGATACCTCCCCCGACACTTCGTATAACGAGGTTCAACTGTACCATATACTAAATTGTTCTTGTCTCGGAACGCGCTTAATAATCGCTCCCATGCACAGGTTGTCAAAGTATGGACGCTTGATTGCAAAAAAAAAATCGGGATCAAAGTTTGTGTTCTTTTGCGAAATGTGACTTCTTCGGTGTCACAGTGATTGTAATCCCCTTTTTCGTTGGTAGACTTGCAGCAGTCTGCATCTTTGTCCCAACATCTGTTTTAGTCGTATGATATGATAATAACGAATCAAGTCTTTTCGAAGTCGTACTGAAAGATTGTAACAATATAAATAAGCCATTTTATTTCTACTACTGATACACTAGAATGAAAAAGGGAGACCAAGATGAGCTATCTGCTATATCAAAAAGCTGCTGAACAAGGACATGCCAGTGCACAATTTAATCTTGCTCTATGTTATGCCAATGGAACTGGAGTAGAAAAGGATGATCAGAAGGCAGTTGAATTTTATGAAAAAGCTGCTGAACAAGGAAATGTTGATGCACAATTTAATCTTGGTGTGTGTTATGAGAATGGAACTGGAACAGAAAAAGATCAACAGAAGGCAATTGAATTGTATCAAAAAGCTGCTGAACAAGGGCATTTTGATGCACAATTTAATCTTGCTCTATGTTATGCTTATGGAACTGGAGTAGTAAAAGATGAACAGAATACTGAACAAGGATATGCTGATACACAATATAGTCTTGCTCTATGTTATGCCAATGGAGCTGGAGTAGAAAAAAATGAACAGAAGGCAGTTGAATTATATCAAAAAGCTGCTGATCAAGGACATGTTGATGCACAATTTAATCTTGCCTTGTGTTATTATTTGGGAGCTGGAGTAGAAAAAGATGAACAGAAGGCAGCTAAGTTGTATCAAAAAGCTGCTGAACAAGGAAATGCCAGTGCACAATATTATCTTGGCTTGTGTTATGATACTGGAATTGCAGTAGAAAATGATGAACAGAAGGCAGTTGAATTGTATCAAAAAGCTGCTGAACAAGGACATGTTGATGCACAATTCAATCTTGGTATGTGTTATACTTATGGAACTGGGGTAGAAATAGATGAACAAAAGGCAGTGAAATGGTATCAAAAAGCAGCTGAACAAGGAAATGCCAGTGCACAATATTATTTAGGTATGTGTTATGCTTATGGAACCGGAGTAGTAAAAGATGAACAGAATGCAGTTGAGTTATATCAACAAGCTGCTGAACAGGGACATGCTAGTGCACAATTTAATCTTGCTGTCTGCTATGCTAATGGGACTGGAGTAGAGAAAAATGAACAAAAGGCAGTTGAATTATATCAAATAGCTGCTGAGTATGAGCAAGGAGATGCCAGTGCACAATTTAATCTTGGTGTATGTTATGCCAATGGAACTGGAGTAAAAAAAAATGAACAAAAGGCAGTTGAATTATATCAAAAAGCTGCTGAACAAGGACATCCCAGTGCACAATTTAATCTTGCTCTATGTTATGTCAATGGAACTGGAGTAGAAAAGGATGATCAAAAGGTAGTTGAATTTTATGAAAAAGCTGCTGGACAAGATGTCAATGCATTACACAATCTTGCTGTATGTTATCATTTGGGAACTGGAATAGAAAAAGATGAACAGAAGGCAGTTGAATCATATCAAAAAGCTGCTGATCAAGGACATGCTGGTGCACAATATAATCTTGGTATATGTTATGCCACTGGAACTGGGGTAGAAAAAGATGAACAGCAAGCAGTTGAATGGTATCAGAAAGCTGCTGAACAAGGATTAGCTCATGCACAACTTAATCTTGGTATATGTTATGCCAATGGAACTGGGGTAGAAAAAGACGAGCAGAAGGCAGTTGAATTTTATGAAAAAGCTGCTGAACAAGGATTAGCTTATGCACAATTTAATCTTGCTTCATGTTATGAGGATGGAATTGGAGTAGAAAAAGATGAACAAAAAGCAGTTGAATGGCATCAACAAGCAGCTGAACAAGGACATACTGATGCACAATTTAATCTTGCATTGTGTTATCATTTGGGAGCTGGAGTAGGAAAAGATGAAGAGAAGGCAGTTGAATTATATCAAAAAGCTGCTGAACAAGAAAATGCCAGTGCACAAATTAGTCTTGGTCATTGCTATCAACATGGAATTGGAGTAGAGAAAGATGCCAAAAAGGCAGTTGAATTGTATCAAAAAGCTGCTGAACAAGGAAACGTTGATGCACAATTTAATCTTGGTATGTGTTATGAGAATGGAACTGGGGTAGAAAAAAATGAACAGAAGGCAGTTGAATTATATCAAAAAGCTGCTGAACAAGGGCATTTTGATGCACAATTTAATCTTGCTCTATGTTATGCTTATGGAACTGATGTAATAAAAGATGAACAGAATGCTGCTGAACAAGGGCATGATGATGTACAATTTGATCTTGCTTTGTGTTATGCCAATGGGATTGGAGTAAAAAAAGATGAACTGAAGGCAGTTGAATGGTATCAAAAAGCTGCTGAACAAGGATTTGCTGATGCACAATTTAATCTTGGTATATGTTATGAGAATGGAACCGGGGTAGAAAAAGATGAACAGAAGGCAGTTGAATTATATCAAATAGCTGCTGAACAAGGACTTGTTAATGCACAATTTAGTCTTGCTCTATGTTATGCCAATGGAACTGGAGTAGAAAAGGATGATCAGAAGGCAGTTGAATTTTACGAAAAAGCTGCTGGACAAGATGTCAATGCACTACACAATCTTGCAGTATGTTATTATTTAGGAACTGGGATAGAAAAAGATGAACAAAAGGCAGTTCAATTATATCAAAAAGCTGCTGAACAAGGACATGCTGATGCACAATTTAATCTTGGTATATGTTATGCTACTGGAATTGGGGTAGAAAAAGATGAACAAAAGGCAGTTGGATTGTATCAAAAAGCTGCTGAACAAGGGTTAGCTCATGCACAATTTAGTCTTGCTTTATGTTATGCCAATGGAACTGGAGTAGGAAAGGATGATCAAAAGGCAGTTGAATTTTATCAAAAAGTTACTGGGCAAGATGTCAATGCACTACACAATGTTGCTCTCTGTTATGCCAATGGAACTAGAGTAGAAAAAGATGAACAAAAGGCAGTTGAATTATATCAACAAGCAGCTGAACAGGGACTTGTTGATGCACAATTTAGTCTTGCTCTGTGTTATGCCAATGGAATTGGAGTAGAAATAGATGAACAGAAAGCAGTTGAATTATATCAAAAAGCTGCTGAACAAGGACTTGTTGATGCACAATTTAATCTTGGTATATGTTATGAGGATGGAACTGGAGTAGAAAAAGATGAACAAAAGGCTGTTGAGTTGTATCAAAAGGCTGCTGAACAAGGACATGCTGGTGCACAATATTATCTTGCTATATGTTATGATAATGGAATTGCAACAGAAAAAGATGAACAAAAGGCAGTTGAGTTATATCAAAAAGCTGCCAAGCAAGGGTATGCCAGTGCACAATATAGTCTTGCCCTGTGTTATGCCAATGGAACTGGAGTAGAAAAAGATAAACAGAAGGCATTTGAATTATATAAAAAAGCTGCTGAACAAGGACATCCCAGTGCACAATTTAATCTTGCTGTATGTTATCATTTTAGAATTGGTATTGGGGTAGAAAAAGAAGATAAACAAAAAGCAGTTGAATTGTATCAAAAAGCTGCTGAACAAGGACATGCTGGTGCACAATATAATCTTGCTGTCTGCTATGCCAATGGAACTGGAGTAGAAAAAAATAAACAGAAGGCAGTTGAATTTTATCAAAAAGCTGCTGAACAAGGACATACTAGTGCACAACACAATCTTGCCTCATGTTATGAGGATGGAACTGGGGTAGAAAAAGATGAACAAAAAGCAGTTGAATGGCATCAAAAAGCTGCTGAACAAGGACATGCTGGTGCACAATATAATCTTGGTGTATATTATACCAATGGAACTGGTGTAGAAAAAGATGAACAGAAGGCAATTGAATTATATCAAAAAGCTGCTGAACAAGGACTTGTTGATGCACAATTTAGTCTTGCTCTGTGTTATGCCAATGGAATTGGAGTAGAAATAGATGAACAGAAAGCAGTTGAATTATATCAAGAAGCTGCTGAACAAGGACTTGTTGATGCACAATTCAATCTTGCATTGTGTTATCATTTGGGAGCTGGAGTAGAAAAAGATGAACAGAAAGCAGTTGAATTATATCAAAAAACTGCTGAACAAGGATTTGCTGATGCACAATTTAATCTTGCCTCATGTTATGAGGATGGAACCGGAGTAGAAAAAGATAATCAGAAGGCACTCAAATTATACCAGGAAGCAGTTAAAAATGCACATTCATCAGTGCAATATAACCGTGACTATGGTACACACTATTACTATAGTAGCTTTGCTAGAGTAATGAGTGGTGTCCAGAATTTAATCAGCAAGTATCAAACACTTGCTGAAAGAGGCAATGTTTATGCACAATACATACTTGGTCTGTATTATGAAAATGGAATTGGAGTAAAAGAAGACATTTCAAAAGCAACTGAATTATATGAAAGAGCAGCTGAACAAGGCTATAGTAAGGCAAAAAATAAAGTCTATACTTTTTATGAAAATGGGATTGAGGCTAAGAAAAAGATAAGAGAAAAAGTTGAGTTGTATAATAATAAGGGAGGTATAGGTAGAAAACATACTTAGCTAAATCAAATAAATATCAACAGTGTTGTTATGTATTATGTTTGATCACTTGTACTTGGGAGAGTGTTTTGTTCAATTATTGGCCATTGACAGAGTGCCATATAAACTTTTAATTAATGATGCCTTTATTTGTTTCTATCTCAGACTTTACAGCCGGCAAAGAAAATAGAGATTACTACACAAACATTAGGTGGGGCTTGAACGATTTTTTAAACCCACAATTATCGAAATAGTCGACTTCAGTTCGCCTTCTATTGACTACCCAACAGCATATAAATTTGGTTGGCATTGATATCCGCTGAAACTTCGTGTTGTTTTCCGTTTTCACTAAACCGCTTTCAGAGAAGTCACGGCACCAGATTCATGTGTACCGTTCTTGTTTGGGTATACGTAACAAAGCCTTTCAATTTGGCCGATGTCACCTGATCAAATATCATTGAAAAATTGCTGGTCTAGTTTATTGATATATACAATCATTATAAATCGAATTAACTATTGAATCGTTTAGGCTTGATTAGTAAAATACAAATTATGAATATTATTACAAATGAGCTATTAATTATTGTCAAAAATTTACAACCGCTATACTATTCTCAATCATATAATTCACATCTCCACTTGGAAAAAATGTCATTAAAACCCATCACCATCGCGCATTCGACAAGTTTCGATATATGTTCTTGTCCCGTTCTACTCTTCACGTACAGCCTTTGCAACCATCTCAAACAAATCCTCCATAAAATCCATACGATACAATAAATAGTGCTTGCCACCAGGAATAATCTTCAATTCGACATTATCCATCCGCTGACTCATGTATCTCCATGCACCTATGGGCACATCCTCATCCAAATCACCCATGAATACTTTAGCAGGATAAGTCGTCTCTTCATAAGAGAATCCCCATGGCTCTCTCTCTAAGGCAACAGTCCAATCGTTGTGCGGACCCTGCTTCCCATTCTGTATATTAGATAATGCATTCGAATATACTTCATTGTATATATAGCTCCTCCCTGGAGCGATCTGAAACGCAGAGGTAGCAGCCGCAGAATTACTCTTTTTATCATCCAAATCCATCTTATCGCTGTTTGAGGACCCGAGAGAAGCGATGGTGCCCCAAAGATTATAAAAAAACTGGCCCATTGTAGGAACGGTGTATAGTGTAGTGCGAATCAGGAAATTTGGTGCGTAACGAGCGATTGATTTTAGTTTGGACGATGCACCGGGTGTGGAGGTCGATAGCCAGGGACTGACCATGTGCATGGTGCCCCTTAGGCGTTCGGGGTACCAGAGCGAGAACGCGAAAGCATAAACAGCGCCAAGCGAGAAAGCGGCAAGACCAAATCGAGATATGCCAAGGAATAACGTGACTTCATTGATTACGTCGACAAATTCAAAGACTAGAGGAAGGCCAGGTGTGAATTGGGTTGCGTTATAGCCCTGTTGCGATGCGGGTTTGAACCATTGATGGGTAAAGTTAGTGGAAATCGTTGAAGAAAGGATGTGTAATCATTTGACAAAGACTGCAACTAACCGGCCTGTCGATAGAAATAAGTCGTATTCGGTGTCTTCTTGCAATATTTTCGTACAAGAGGATTGTCATGGCGGGTCCCATGTTTCCTATTCATTTAAAGTATGGGAAGGGAATTAGATTCTTGCATGAATTCAGTCAACATTGACAAAACTCGGTCGACAACAGAATCTCGACTTTTCCGCTCTGCTCCCCCATTGCTCTCGTTCCCTCGCCTTACTTACCAGTAAGCCATATTACGGGATTTCCATTAGGATCTCCGACTTCGCATACGCCAACCTTCCCCGAGGCCAGAGCTACAACGCGACGAGACCGAGGGTTATGTAATAGTTGTTTTGCTTGACTCAGTGTCATGTTGTGAGCAGTTTCGTCGTCGATCGTCTGCTCTAAACCCGTTATTACTTCCATGACGAATAGGTATATCTCTTTGGATTTTTTTAGATTGTGTTGAGGGTGTTGTTCTTATTCTCATGCGATAAGTTAAAAGTCGAGAATTTATAGAATCATGAGGGTATGGGTCAAAAAGTGTAGAAAAAAAGTTTCCTTCATAATAATCTGTGCATGAGATTTTATTAACATTTGTTAGCCACGAGTTTATTAGTTTATTGTCCATAACTTTTTGTGAGTGGTTGGGAAATTAATTAAGTTACATGAAACAAATAAAAACCAACCTATCATCACTTAACAAGCATATTCTGATAAGCTATATTAAGACGTATCACACGGCTAATTATAATTCGTAGATCTGAGGAAATGCGATGGGAATGTTATGATGCAAGCATAATATGGAGCGTGCTGAACATTTGACAGTCGGTCAAGCATAGCACACAGGAAAATCTAGAAAACGTAAATATGTGAATCAATCATAATAAGTGAACGAACTTTAAATTGTGAGATGACAATTGAGAATAACATTAGTAATACGTTTATATTGACGAATTTACATAAATAGATTTAGTTATGGGGAACAATATAAATATTTTCATTCCCGGAAATAACTTCTACAAAAAGGCTAAAAATCCAGAGACAATACAACTTTCCCCTGCAACTCTGCTCCTTATTTTGATAAACAAGGCAGTATCAGGAGAATGTTACTAAATGCCAAACAATCAGTCAGCCAGTTTATAAATTAATCTAGTCTCTTTTATTCCCATCTCTTATTCTTCCCCCTTTTCTTTGCCAATGCGGAATGTTATTGGCTTTATTCGAGATAAAACGACTACTAAAACTAGAAACGATTGGGGCAATATGAATAAACATTTGTCGCGTACCAAGGATAGCTTGTCAGGCAGCCATAATTGAAGGAGCAAATGTTTCTGTACCCGTTATCTTCGCAACGATCAAGTATGTCAATTACACAGCTGTATTTGACATGCGATTTAATAAGTATTGTCATACCTATGTACAAGATCAAATACCGGATTTTGTTCCCGATTGCTTATTTGTTTCCAATGTAGGTTATGTTTTTAGAGCGTGAAACAAATTAAATGCAACAGGATTAAATGCATAAATCCATTCCACGGTTATTTAAAACCTTATCATTTCTCCTAACATTCGTTGTTGTTCCAAATTGTGACAAACAACGTACGATTACATAAACGGCAAACGATGCGTGTGTGATGGGTGGGTGGGTGGTGTGTGATGTGTGATGGGTGGGTGAGTGAGCGTGGGTGTGTGAGCGTTGGTGTGTGAGCGTTGGTGTGTGAGCGTGGGTGTGTGTGGCCCTAAAATATGACGTTGACATCTCCCAGACCAGTATACGACAAATAATCGCTCAAAGCCGTTGCAATCCATGATACACTCAAGGGACAAGACAAATAATTACAAAACGTGGCTAATTATTAATTTTACAGTTTCAGTTTTAGCTCATGAACTAAAAAATCGAATAATGGGTGTTGATCTCCGATCCAAGTAAGTCTCTCTCACACATGCGCCAATTTAACAATACAACAGCTCTTACAAAGAAATAATGCAATAATAGCGTTAATAATGGGTGACGCCGCATAAAGGTGAAATCCAAACGATAACAGCGAATAATAATAATAATCATAATCATAATAAGTTGATAGTGAGGTAGGTGTTTATTTGCTTCCTACCAAGTAAAGTGGAATAATTCTGCATGTTGTAGAATAAGGTTGTAATAGAAACAATAACGACGACAACAACAGCAATAACAGCAACAATAATAATAATGCCTTAGTATGTATGGGGCATGTTGCAACAAAACCAGACAAAGTGGATATTCGATAATTGGAGTAAACAAACAAAAAGTATAACCTATTTTCACGCTTCTACTTCTCGGCTTCCTAATCGATTTGCTTCTTTTCTGGTTTCTCTTACATTCCTGAGCGACTTTAACAGAGTCTTGAGTTTGAGATAGTAATTTTGAGATATCAATAAAATACTTTTTTTGCTCTCCCTCTCTCTATATAATGACATTAAAACTTAATCGCAAATGATTTTTAATTCTTCCTTTGATTTTGATTTCTCTTTCACAAACTAGTAGTGAAGACGTTAATTTTGTTTATGTTTTTAAACTTTGATTTATTAATTGAGTATATATTATGGACAAGTAAATTTATCTCTGACAAATTAGCTTGTTATGATGCTCTTATGAGTATCCTAGTCTATAGTGAAGTACTGTTCTACAATCGAGGATAATATATTCAATGCTACGCAGAGAATCACTATCACCAAGAGACAGAGCAAACGAATAATGTATGATGCTACTATCGGTTACTTTACTACTTTCAGTGGATTTTCAGCTCATGGTGTTACACGATATTTCTTGTGGTGGACTGGTTTGGTTACGCAAAATAGGATTTTTGCGTAGGCATTTTCTCAGCGGTCTTCTCCATATCTTGATGGCTTTTACCTCAAGTACATTAGTCCATTCATTAAAGTTGATTGATATCGACCCGTCAATGAGCTAAAAGCTGTGCAACTCAGATAATCCAATAAATATATCCATCAGCAGTTATAAATTGCAACTACCACAAAAGTAACACAGTAACATGACCATAATCTGTAATAGTAACGACAATCTTGTGACCCTAACGTTGGTTTTCAAATACTCACGATGCTAGATCGATCTTTCTGTCCCTGGATTATCTATCGGATTAGCTTCGAAAGCCTATGGGTCGAGGGAGGTAACGCGTTAAATGCACCGCTGATACAGCGATAAGATACGGAAATGAACAAAATAGATTTAATATAAGCACGATTTTATTAGAATATAAAGGACTATCTAATCGCAAAGAATTATTGGCAAGAACAAATATTGAATATAATGAGGATAATGTTTGTTAAGGAAACTACAACTGCTTTCACTAAATTATTAATAATGGAATATTTCAATAAATTGGGGAAATACTGCGTTATCATAGCGACTTATCGTGATGATAAAAATATTACAGCGATAAGAAGAATAAGCATAAAACATTCTACCATCCCTTCACTTTTCTAGCAATCCCCTCTGGGCAGCGCGCCAACTCAAACTGATAATAACAATAAAAGCAATAAACCATCCATATTAAAATTTTTGAAAATTGGTAAAAAAATTTTTATCCTGTATTTAATATTACGTGAGTTCGATGTTGAAGTTCTCCTCTTAGTATTCTTTTATCGGTAGAGAAAAAAAATGCCATGCCTATATGGGTATATTTTTTAGAATGATATAAAACATCGTTTACACTTTAAGAAGTATATAGCTTACTCGCATGCATAAAGGTATTTCGTCCTCAGAAACAGGATTTATTTTAACAACTATCGCATTATATGCGCAATTAAAATCCTTTAGCCAGTAGTTTTTATGCTATCAAATATGCAACTTCTACTCTAAAATACATTATTAATGTTTTGTTCCCTGGTAAATTACCGGACGGCGACGTCTTCCATTTTGATAATTGAATATAGTTGGAGAGTTGAGAGTTGGAGAGCTAAGAGTTGGGTGAATCATGAGACGGAGAGTTGTGACTTAAACAAATGGACTTAATACTTGGACTTGTTGAATAGTTAACGCCTCTTCCAATTAGCAGAGTACGACAACAGCGTGAGTAGATAGTCCTTCTACTTTTTTCTAATCGTCCGGTTATGTCAGAACTAATGATACTGCTTCAAAACAATGTTGAACTTTGAAGTCATGGTGGAAAGAAGGAAATATTCATCCAGAAGCCAAATGAGAGGATGCTACATAAGTTTTTCATGGTGGGATCAATTATATATTAGCAAGACTAACTTGGTTTGATTACAACAAGGCTTCCGTACGTGCTCGCTGAGGGTGTAACTTTGAACGTCGCACCGACGAATTTAACGTTCATGCTTTATGGGAATGGGAAAATTTTAGAGTCTCAGTTTATGTCCTATTAGAGCCACACGAAACTTGTTTTAGCGCGATTAGTTCAGAAATAGTTGTGCAATGCATGCCCGTTAGGGGAACTGATGCCAGAATAACAAACTACTACGGAGCGTAAGCATCAATTAATTAATTATCTCAGTCCTATTCATGGTATCAAGTTAATTTTTTTAAAAAAGATGTTTCTGGAAGAGGGGCTGACGTCCAAAAAAAAAACAAACAAAAACGGGAGTGCCTGCGCCAGCCGGAAGTAATGGAAAGGTACTTTTGTTGTGTTTTTTTTTCTATTGGCTTTTATTTCTTTATATTTTTATGATTTAGAGAGAACCGTGGCCAAATATTATCGTTGAGGTCGCATATTTCGAAAGCATAGACCACGTCTTTTGAAAAATAAAAAATTACTGGCTAGGATTTTAGTCGCGCACATGATGCAATAGTAGTTAAAATTGATCCTGTTTCTGAGGACGAAATACCTTTCCGCATGCGGATAAATTATACTTTTTAAAGTGTAAGCGATATTTTATTGTCTGTATATTATTCTAAAGAATAAACCCATGTAGGCGTGGCGTTTTTGTTGCACCGACAGAAGAACACAAAGAGGAGAACTTCAACATCGAACTCATGTAATGTCAAATACAGGATAAATTATCTTTTCTACCAATTTTCAAAGTTTTTAACGTGGATGGTTTATTACCTTTATTATTAGTTTGAGTTTGGCACTCGTGATGGAGCCAGGAATCCGTTGAATATTGTGCAGGGCGCATGCCTCATTAAAATTAATTTGGCTTGTCTTTACCATCAAGCGCATCCTGATATCCAAATTCTACACACCATTCTTTCTAATCCTATTGTTCTGGATTTCTTTTTGTCAGAGACAAAATTCTCCGTGCATATAGAGAATAATAGGAGTTTAAGAAAATAAAAATAATCGTGTGGATTTAAAAATATAACAAAATATTGTCGAATTAAGATAAACTCGGAGGAAAGGATATTTTCAAAGAGTAATATTCTTATACAAACACGGTATATAAAAAAATTGTTAACAAAACCGCTAACAAAAACGCAACAGTAAAACACGCGGCTTTATGTAATAAAATTGCTAGTTGTCCAGTAGTAAATAATTGCATCATAATCATGGTTAGTATTTGACTTTAATATCATGGTCGCAGCACTGACTATTTTTAATCGATTTAAAAAGATCAATTTACTACCACTAGCACTATTATTCATAGTACCGTCTATTAATAACACTACACTACTAATGTTGTTGTTATTGCTAGTATTATTAATTATACTAATATTATTTATATCGCAACCCTCTTCGCAATTATTTGCGACGTTTAATACTACCTCCAAATTGGTAAGGACAATTGGTCGCACTTGGATACAAGTAGCTTGATGTGTAGATCTATTAGCAAATATACAACGACGAAGGATTATAATCTTAATTACAGCGCAAATATAATAAATTATACATACTTTTATAAATTAATTAATATGGATGGCGGTATAGTAATATATCTTTCTAGAGCCTGCAACGGGAGTCTTTGAATTATTGTGAGGCTTATTGCAGAGTAGCGGAACCCAGAAAGGTGAAATTCACCAAGGTCGGAATGCTTACGTATTGCAAGAGATGCCTCAGAGCTAATCTTTTTACCTATCGATAAGCAGGAGATCCATTCCCATATGTGATGTTGATGACAGTTATGTTGGAGAAAACATTACTGATTTCTTCATCACTATATGTGTCATTCAAGAAATCTAATCGTTTTGCCAGCTAAAGCGGGAAGTATATGGAGGCTTGATTGCAATATTTAGCGACTTGTTAACCGATCAGCCTGTCAATAGTGTTATAAATTGTTATCTGCCCGAGTGGCTTGCCATGGACTGCACTAGCAACACAACTGTCACGTCAGTAAGCAACATATCCCAGTTATAGGAAGCAAGTTGTATTATCAGGTGAGATTATGCCGGAAAGCCATTGAAAAAGTTGTTCGCGAGTTGATGCCATCGCATGCGTTGTAGGGGAAAAAAAGTGTCAGCAGTATTTACACGTATACCGTATTAGAAACGTTTCATAATTTGCTATTGTTGCGTCATTGCAAATTAATCCGTTCCTGCAGCAGTTGACCAATTAAAGACAATTTTTTTGAAGCGATTACATTCAAATAGAACCATTAGTATCAAATAGACAAATCAAGGCACGAATATAAAAATTTTACAAGTCGCTAAGTAGAAAAGAAAAGAAAAATGCTAAATTTGATTATTAAATTAATAAGTTCGCGTAGCATCATCATGCCGGATATGTTGAATTATTATGGGTACTTGACTTCTAAAGATGGTTTCTCTTTAAGAAGGAGAAATTTCAAAACTTACTCAAACATAAAATGCATTTGTGAGTTTTGGATAAACGCCTTAAGATTAAGATTTAATTTAGATAAAAGTTAAGTTTTTGTTTTTACTTTAGAAAAATCATTGGATGGAATTTAGTAGGCAATATTCTAGGTAGACTATCGCCGATTCGACGTCTAGTAATCTCAAATGGATTTGCCAACCCAATACTATGGAGACTGTGTTCGTACGTTAATATTATTCGTTTGAATACAAGATTCAAGATGCAAATCGCGTTTTGCGATGGGTTAACTATCAGCATACGTGAATTTTTTCTTTCACTTATCAGTTATCTCTAGTTAGTTACCTCCAAATATGGGGCTTGTTGAATTAATTATTTAGGTCAGAGCCATTTAGATAACAAATTATTACCACGTTTGAGCGGTTTTTGTGCTTTAAATTGATTGCCTCTTCGAGCTTGCGCAATTATTGCAAAAAAAAAAAGTTATACTTTATTGTTACATTGCATGATCGATAAACTGTATCAGACAATATTTAAGGACAGAAGGCATAAATGGGAGAGAAGAAGGGCGATAGAAGCAGAAACCAATTTATATTAATGTAAACCATTCTCAGTAAACGTTGTTGTGCACAGCATTTCTTTGCTTCAGAGATCTAATGCCCCTGATTTTTTAATTTAGCATGTATTCGAAATGCGTCGATGCTTCGTGTATAAGTCATTATCATATGTATTGCCCCTTATAATGAGCACGCCATGGAACTAAGGGTTTGATGTATTAGTAAATAAAATGCGGGCCCATAATAAGGATATTGTAGAACTGGAGAGTGTCAACGCTTTGCTCTCTCGAGCGCATGGCTTATCGCAAAATATGATCATCGCTCATAGATATTCTGAAATGGGTAAATTTAATGATATCCAGAAATGGTTGACCCGGATTTGAAATCGGGATCGATCATAAGAACTTTAAATGAATGTTCGCCATTATCGTTGCGGAGAGACAAATTTCAGATTTTATGTGCAGTCAAGTCAGCAGACATCTCTTTAATTATAATTAAATTAAGTGTCATAACTTTCCTACGGACATTTATTGGTAGGTTTTTCTATCTTTTTTTTTTTTTGTGTCTAGTTCATAATCTTTTTTTATCCCGCATCATTTATTATTATTATATAATATGCACAAACTTTTACCTTGGTTGATTTGATTTTAAGTTTCATGAAAGTTTAGAGAGATAAACCTTACTATTACGCAAATAACCTGCTAGTTGATCTTGGCATTATGGAAATGGCACTCGTAGCGAATATCTGATAGATATCAAAAAGGCATTTGCTTGGCCATATTATTATTATTATGACGTATATGTAGGCCAATTAACGCTGATCTGCATATTAATAGAATTGCGTAATGGTCTAACTAACTGGGGAAATGACTAATCGTAATTAGTTGGCCATTCAATGCAGAGACCAATAGTAGTAATACTAATTATTATAAATACATTTCTTGTTTCTACATTGTTGCAAAAAGTTATCGCCTACAGGTATAAAACTTTTAATAATGAGACAGTTCAACAGTTTGCTACGTAATGTTTGTAATTCTATGCATCCACTGGCGCTTCTGTCATTTACATTGCCAGATTCTTATTATATTTTTGAAACATTTCGCTTTACTATCCCTAAGTGTAATTCTCGTATGTCATATAAATTATGCTGCCTATTGTTCTTTAGATTAACCATAATTAATTTACAATTCTATCAACAGCGACTAGAAAGCTGTCTATATCCAAGATAAAGAGTCGGTTTGATGCGTAAATAGCTCGTCTGAACAAATTTGATTAGAAACAAACTCAAAGAATTCTAAAACTCGTGACATACATGTTCTTTTAGTTCTTTAATGCGAGCAAGCATGCACTGTGTGACTGATCGTTGTCTAATTGGTTAGTGCATGACATAGGATGTAAGTTTAACCTCCCTCCCCCCTTTGTGGGATATCATGTGTGCCATTCTTTGACATATGCCCTTCTCGTTATGACTATGATGCGTGCACAAAACGACACTATCAGAATCATCCTTTGTTCAGGCTGTCTATTATTTTCAAAGACATAATCGATAGCTTTGTAAAAACAGCAAGAACCAATTTTGTACTTTGTCAATTCCTTGTAGGTCAAGCATATGTAGCGTTACTATGAACCACCAACCTTTAAGGTTAAAGTAATTAGTCCTTGTTGATAAGTAATGACGCTAACTGGATATGGTAATACCGACGTGTGTAAACTTATTTGTATCCATTCAATATTGACATATTTAAACTCTCATCCGTCAACTTTTTTTTTCTACACCTCAACGTTCTTTCCTATTTCACAAACAATTCACGTGGAAGAAGCTATTCCCAGTTTTAAGATTACCTTTTGAAAAGTATTCGTGCGTAATTGTATTATATCTGTCGAACAGATATAACGAACGACTGAAGGAAACATAGAAAACGCTGGAAAGTTTTCGCCAAAAACCACCAATTTTATATACATGAATTCACTTAGTCAGGTAGGCTACAACTCGACATTGAAGCAATGTCCCGTTTATTATATGCATGGATCATGGAGAAACATTCCCTTTCTCAAATTTTACCCACTCTTCTTTTTTCTTCTTCTATATCCCTTTTCCCAATGAATCATCTCATCTTAACAGCGCAGAAAACCGTCAATCCCGCAGATCTTTCGACCGTCTCTTTTCTCTAAACATGCTCAAGTCCCAGAATATTCGCCTTCTCCATCTGAACTAACTTCAGGTTTTGAACTGAAAGCGATTGGGAATGTTTTCCGCACGAAAGATAAATACTTGTGTGGAGATATTCTCGATAATAGATTCTTCCTAATCGGAACGTCATCGGGACTAGACTTTATCGACCTGTCATTACCAACGGAAAAGCAGACTGCAAAGAGAATTATCGAAGGTGCAAGATTTAAGCAGATTAAGATTGTTAAAACTCGCAAGAATGGTTAGTTATGGAATTCAAGCATTTTACTCACGACTCGAGCACTCGTTATAACAGTCTCATCTCTTCTACAATCATATAGATGGGTTCTTACTAGCCACATGCGGTCGAAACTCACATTTGAGAAGCTATACTCTATATTCATTAAAGGTCCTAATCTTTGCACAGCTCGCTAAAGCCTCCGCTCCACCATCCGCTCATACACCCAAACATTCAAAACGCTTTTCCAATCCTTTCTCACATTCGCGACCCAGCCATTCAAAACGCGCTTCTCTCCAGCCGACGTCGCGCTGCAACCTTCCTCAAAACGAGATTAATACCCACGACTTGTATCATAATGAATATCATGCATCTCGTGACAGACACCATTTTCGCGAACATTTCATGGGGTCAACGGAGGAGGACGAGGACGAGGACGATGAGGAGTTTGTAGATGCATTGACGGGGGAAGAGTACGACGGAGAAACTGTGAGCGTAAGGGTAACAAAAGGTGTGGAAATTGTCGAGGAGATAATCAATTTTGGAAATGCAGGAAAAATGTCAGTATCAATCGATGTAAAGGCAACTACTACTATCTCGTCCCACCACCAATATGGCGCGCAGTCAAACTCTCATTCGAGACTAAACCGAGTCAGTATCTCGGCATTCCCGTTTGCTTCACGCCCAAATCCATCCTTTTCGTCTCCGCAACACGCGAAAAGATCAACAGCAGATTTTGTGAAATTACCGCATACAAAATTAACCATATCGTTCGTCGTCAGCGTAGGTGTGGCACGATCGTACGTGGCAGCATTAGCAAAACAAAATATTTTCTTGTTCGAAATGACTCACGACGAAAACAACGCAAATAAACAGCAGTGGGTACACACGAGGACCTACTGGTTGCCTAGTACGCCAGACTATTTGGAATTGGCTGTGCATGGAGAACAGTTGGCGGATATCGTCGCGGCATTTGGAAACGAGATTATTCTGATTGGAGTCGAGGACTCGAGAATTAGAGAGGTCAGTGTTGCCAACGAGCTTAGATCAAGCGATGGCGATGGCTATGGCGAGTCGGATGATGCAGAAAATTCAACACAGATATGGCGTACGTTTACCCAACTACCTTTCCTCCCCTCTGTGAATCCCGAGAATGTTTCCGATCCCTTCACTATCCCACCTTCGTACGCCCTCGCGTCCACATCGCCACCATCGTCCTTTCTACATCCAACCACTGTCTTTGACGCAACCGACGCCATTGATCTATTCTGTTCCGGACCACTGTTGTTTTTCGCCACGTTCGGATCCAGATCAATGGTTGTCGACGCCAAAGGTCGTCCGTTCTCCACTATTATATTCGAATGGTCGTTTTCGCCACTGTCGGTCTGTTTCTTCCGAGGAGGCATCGGAACCAACGACGCCTACGTCGTGGGTTTTGGAAAGGATGTAATAGAGATCAGAAGTTTTCGCACGGGATTGGTAATTGAGAATGTTGTCAGAGGTGTTGAGGTGACCTTTTTGGGAACAGGAAGAAGTGAAGAGAATGAGGTTATTTTGGCTTGTCGATTCGAAAAGGGAATAAAAGGCGTTGATCTATATAGTTTGAAAGCACCTACTAATGGGTGGTGAAGAAAGATAAGAGATAACAAATACGGAACGTATGAGTAGGGACGACTTTGTCGTTATATGCTGAAAAGTATAGATAGTTTGTGACTAGGAGTTGATTCTTTTGACAACTAATGAAATAATTGATAGAAAACAAGTTAACTTATTCTTATAATTTTTTTTTAATTACTCAGTCTGAGTTTTGTGTTTATATCTAATCAACCTAATCGATCCAACCCGTTCAGTTCAAATTAGCTAATTATATCAATTTGTAACTGACTTTTTAGTGTGTACAATATATATTTTGTAACTGCTGTGATTTTTCCTCAAGTCTTCTGGGTCCACTGCTGTTTCGTTCTTATTCACAGTCAATAACTTTGTCACACAAAGCGCGTCCAAATTTTCACTCCTTGAACCGGGTTCTGGACTTGATGGATTGCGGAGTACTTCTTAACGCGTTCTAGGCCTTTCGCTTCAAGAATGTCTTGGTCATTAAAATTCGGCTTATGCGATTGAGTAATTATCGTGTAATGGAATGTTGGACCCGATTGAAAAGCTCGCTCAATATATTAAGGAAAATGAAGATAATCTTGAACCCGAAGAGATAAATACGCTAGC
>CAJVPI010000861.1:0-20582 GCA_910592345.1 Paraglomus brasilianum
GTTATAATAATGGAATTGGAGTAGAAAAAGATGAACAAAAAGCAGTGGAATGGCATAAAAAAGCAGCTGAACAAGGAGATGCTGCTGCACAATATAATCTTGGTGTGTGTTATAATAATGGAACTGGAGTAGAAAAAGATGAACAAAAAGCAGTTGAATTGTTTAAAAAAGCAGCAGAACAAGGGTTTGCCAATGCACAATATAATCTTGGTGTGTGTTATAATAATGGAATTGGAGTAGAAAAAGATGAACAAAAAGCAGTGGAATGGCATAAAAAAGCAGCTGAACAAGGATTTGCCAGTGCTCAATATGATCTTGCTAATGGGTATCATAATGGAACTGGAGTAGAAAGAGATGAACAAAAAGCAGTTGAATGGTATAAAAAAGCAGCTAAACAAGGACATGCTAGTGCTCAATGTAATCTTGGTGTGTGTTATGAGTATGGAACTGGAATAGAAAAAGATGAACAAAAAGCAGTTGAATGGTATAAGAAAGCAGCTGAACAAGGACATGCCATTTCACAACATAATCTTGCTAACAAGTATTATGATGGAACTGGAGTAGAAAAAAATGAACAAAAAGCAGTTGAATTGTTTAAAAAAGCAGTTGAACAAGGATATGCCAATGCTCAATTGAGCCTTGCTTTATGTTATGATAAGGGAACTGGAGTAGAAAAAGATGAACAAAAAGCAGCTGAGTTATATCAGAGTGCAGTAAAACAAGCACATATGTCAATACAAGTTGAAAACAGTAGACATTATAGCAAAATATCTGGATCAAAATTTGATATTAGTTTGGCAACTGACTTCTACCAAGCAGTTGCTAAACAAGGAAATGTTTATGCACAATATATTCTTGGCTTGTATTATGAAAATGGAATTGGAGTAGAAGCAGATATTCAAAAGGCACTTGAATTTTATGAAAAAGCAGCTGAACAAGGATACAGTAAAGCACGTAGTAAAGTGTATACTTTTTATAAAGATGGATTAGAAGTGAAGAAAAAAATAAGTGAGAAGATTGAGTTGTATAAAAGTGGTAAGAAGGATATTTAGTACAGAGCATTTGACACAAAATTTCAGGACTGTAAATTGGATAATAAATTGCATTTGTCTATGAAATTTTTTATGCTAGTACTAAGAAGAATAATCTTGGAAAGATTTAATTTATCAGTATCGAGTATTAAATACAGTGAACCCTCTCTAATATCCACCCTGTTAATATCAACCTCTCTCTATTGGCAACAGTGGTTACAGAACGGATTTCCCCATACCGTATCCTCTCGTGAATAAGCACCCCCTGATTACCACTATTAGCCACATAACCCTCCCCTCACAAACAGTTTATTACATAATAACACGTGATAATAAAATTTTTATTGAAAGTCTTCATTCTCTTTGTTTTCATTGAAGCGACAAACAACACGTTTTATTACTATAATCCAAGAGTTCTTACAAAATACTTGATCGCGATGACATATTGCTTATTTGACTATGCACACACACATGACTTATGCTATTGTCAGCAAACAACACGCCAGCACGTACACAAATACAATGCATTTATGGTTACTGCGATTACTGTTAGATAACCCCCTAAAGTTTATTATTTACGTGATGGTTGCTGATCATTTTCATATGATCGAAAGGGGGTGCTTATTCACGAGAGGATACGGTATTCAATATTGGTAAAAGAACTGAGACAGGTCCCAACTGAGGTACAGCAATAATATCTACTTCCCAACATGGTAAGAAAAGCATGTTATCTCCCTTACCAAATTTAGTAACCTGGAATTACCAAATCTGGTAGGAAAGGAGCACATACTATTAAAATCACAGTGCATAGGCACTTTCAATAAGTCAGACACTCAATAAGTCAGATTTGGCTTAACTCAGACAAATTTTTTTAAAAAAATTCGATAAGTTGGACCACATGATTTTGAGAGATAATACTGTATTTACCACTTTAGGGGGCCCTGTCGGACTAGCTTACACCTGGGAGAGCTGCGGTGCACTAGCCGTTTTGGGATTTAGTTCGTTTCCAACGGAAGCTTTCGCTCTTCCTACTTAAACTAAATATCTATACAATTAGTGACCTTTTAAACAGAATTTAATACTCACGATGTATATTACCCTGGAGTATCTCTGCGATTTCCGTAGTGGGATTAGATTTTCGGAATGGGGAATTTATCTTATCTAAAACTACTAGTAATAATTAAACGGTAATCCTAAATGCAAAAGTACTAAATAGAATTAATTGGCAAGGATTAATTCTATTCACCGTTGACGGGAAAAGCGTTTTTAACACTTCGCCAAACGATGCAAGTAATAAACGAATTAATTATAATTGAATCGGAATAAAAAAAAACTATTCTATTTAGCAACGTCCTGAAGATATGATTCGAATGATCGGAACGATGATTTTTAGCTACTATCTACGACTCGTATTTATAACTAATTATCGTCTCACTAAACTGTCCAAGTTTACGGATAAATGGAGTAATTTGTGTCTGTCCAAACTTTTGGATATATCTGGACAATCTAATCTTAGTTGTCCAAACTTTTGGATATATCCGGATAGTCTGCGTTTTTGGCCTAATCTGGCAACATTTGCAATTATCGATGGCTGTGTTATTTGGATTTAATGTGCTGCGGAATCGGAGATTTGAACGGAAATCACGGAGGAATACGTCGTACTTAGGCCTCGATCCTGACAACCCCATTTTAGTAAATACAATACAATCATAATACATAACACTATTCTGAATGCAAATTCATAGCCTTAATAATTTTATTAAAGTTTCCAAGACATATTTTCAACTGACATAATAATTAAATTAAAGCTGTTGTTCCTATCCAATTTATTCTGAAAATTTAGAGATGTCAAAGATGAATTCAATTCCAGAGCTTTTCTCAAAGCTTTTGCTCTTGTATCTCTTGTCTGATTACCCTGAAGATTCAAAAAAGAGGAATTTGATCCAGAGCCTTTGCCCTCATTATTATATCTCCTATCTAATTCTAATGAAGGTGTAGAGATGTTAAACGAGAATTTGATTCCAGAGCTTTTGCCAATGCTGTTGCTCCTGCACCTTCCATACAATTCCATTCAAGGTTTAGAAATATTAGTGAAGAATTTGATTCCAGAGCCTTTGCCAAAGCTGTTGCTCCTATATCTCCAATATTATTCAGTCGCAGGTTTAAAGAAGTCAGGAAAGAATTTGATTCCAGAGCTTTTGCCAAAGCTGTTGCTCCTGCTTCTCCTATCTGATTCCATTCAAGGTTTAGAGATATTAAGGAAGAATTTGATTCCAGTGCCATTGCCAAAGTTGTTGCTCCTATATCTCCAATATTATTCAGTCGCAGGTTTAAAGAAGTCAGGAAAGATTTTGATTCCAGAGCTTTTGCCAAAGCTGTTGCTCCTATATCTCCTATCTGATTCCATTCAAGGTTTAGAGATATTAAAGAAGAATTTGATTCCAGTGCCATTGCCAAAGCTGTTGCTCCTATATCTCCTATCTGATTACCCTGAAGATTTAAAGATGCTAAAGAAAGATTTAATTCCAGAGCCTTTGCCAAAGCTGTTGCTCCTGTATCTCCTATCTTATTGCCCTGAAGATTTAAAGATGTTAAAGCAGAATTTGATTCCAGAGCCTTTGCCAAAACTATTGCTCCTACAACTCCTATCCGATTACCCTGAAGATTTAAAGATGTCAAAGCAGAGTTTAATTCCAGAGCCTTTGCCAAAGCTGTTGCTCCTGTATCTCCTATCTGATTACCTTGAAGATTTAAAGATGTTAAGGAAGAATTTAATTCCAGAGCCTTTGCTAAAGTTGTTGCTCCTGTATCCCCTATCTGATTATTTTGAAGATTTAGAGATGTTAAAGAAGAATTTGTTTCCAGAGTGTTTGCCAAACCTGTTGCTCCTGTATTTCCTATCTGATTACTTTGAAGGTTTAGAGATGTTAAAGAAGAATTTGTTTCCAGAGCCTTTGCCAAAGCTGTTGCTCCTGTATCTCCTATATGATTATACTGAAGATTTAGAGATATTAAAGAAGAATTTGATTCCAGAGCTTTTGCCAAAGCTGTTGCTCCTGCTTCTCCTATCTGATTACCCTGAAGATTTAAAGATGCTAAAGAAGGATTTGATTCCAGAGCCTTTGCCAAAGCTGTTGCTCCTATATTCTCTATCTGATTACTCTGAAGGTTTAGAGATATTAAAGAAGAATTTAATTTCAGAGCCTTTGCCAAAGCTGTTACTCCTGTAACTCCTAACTCATTCCATTCAAGGTTTAGAGATGTTAAAGAAGAATTTGTTTCCAGAGCCTTTGCCAAAGCTGTTACTCCTGCATCTCCAATCTGATTATCCTGAAGATTTAAACATGTTAAAGAAGGCTTTAATTCCAGAGCCTTTGCTAAAGTTGTTGCTCCTGTGTCTCTTATCTGATTATTCTGAAGATTTAGAGTTGTTAAAAAGGAATTTGATTTCAGAGCTTTTGCCAAAGCTGTTGCTCCTGTATCTCCTATCTGATTACCATAAAGATTTAGAGATATTAAAGAAGAATTTGATTCCAGAGCCTTTGCCAAAACTGTTGCTCCTGTATCTCCTATATGATTCCATTCAAGGTTTAGAGATGTTAAAGAAGAATTTGATTCCAGAGCCTTTGCCAAAGCTGTTGCTCCTATATCTCCTATATGATTATGCTGAAGATTTAGAGATACCACAGATGAAAAGTTCCTTAGAGCCTTTTCCAAAACCATTGTTGCTTTTGTATGTGTAATTTTATTATAAGCTAAATTTAATAAAGAGTATGCAGAGAAATTCAATTCAACAGCTTTTGCTAAAGCTGTTACTTCTTTATTTCCAATTTGACAATGACTCAAGTCTAATGTGTAAATTGGTAATTGGGTAATCGATGACTTGAGTAGCTTGTTGACTGTTTGAATTGATGGGCGTTTGTTAGGGTCTTCATGCCAGCATTTGGAGTATAGGTCAATATACCATTCAGAGGTTCCAGGAAAAGGAGAATCACGATAACCATTAATTCTGTACATTAAAACTTCATGACCTGTAGTAGCCCCTTCACATGGTTTTTTTCCACTTGAAATTTCCCAAAGTATCACCCCAAGACTGAAGATATCTGATTGTTTCCCGCGTTTATAAGTTTTGTCTTCATCTTTCAAAGATAATGGGTCAATATATGCCATATTTCCTTCACCTTTTGATGTGGATATAGTCTGTTTGAGAGCACTAGACAATCCAAAGTCTGTTATTTTTGTGATGCCTTCTTGGATAAGAATATTTGTTGATGACTATATATCAATTAATGTAGTAGTGGTAATAGTAAGCATTAAATTATGATTCCATATTAATATAAATTTCACAATATGTAAAAACACTATGTATCAACAACACATACCAAGTCTTTGTGAATGATTTCAAGTTCATGCAAATACAACAACCCGTCAGTAATCCCCAAAACCAGTTTGTATTTGTCCTTCCATGTCAGCTCAGGGAAATATTTCTGCAAGTGATCACGCAAAGTTCCACCGTCTGCATATTCAAACACCATGTGGTAGGGACCAGATAAATCTATTTATATTATAGGTAGAATAAGTTATAATCAATATGCATAGAAAAAGTAACATTAGTTAATGTACCTTGATATAACCCTAAGAATCGAATAATATTCGGATGATCATCCACCTGTTTATGAGTTCTCAGCTATTATATTATGGATAGTAAAATAATTCAGTTTATACAGCCTTTGACGCTATGCAATAATTAATAAAATAGATAACTATTGACGACCTCTTTGACAAACTTTTTATATAATTCTTTTTCACATCCATGCCCATTTAGGAACAAAGCTTTCATTGCGACTGGTTTCCCAGAATGTTTTATCTTGGCCTTGTATACAAGGCCATATCCGCCATGACCGATAGGTATACGATCTATTATTATTATGTCATCTTCCGAATAGTGCTTGATAAAACCTTCCCGAATACTTTTAGCTAACCACTCTTCATGCGTATTGCTTGACAATTGAACTTGAGACATTAATATTTAGGGGAAGAATAGCTTAACGCTGCGCTGGAAATGCCAAAAAATGTAGCCAATACACTCACTCTGTAATACGTAATACATTAAATTGGCGTTACTGTTACGTTATGGACGCAATTGGCTATCTGTCCCATTAACCATTGTTTGTCCGTGATAATTAGAAAATCAGTGTATGTAGAGTGAGCCTCAATGTTTTGTGTCAAAAGTTGCGTCGTAATCCTCCCCGTCGGTCGAGTGGCGACATCTGTTATGCTAAGAATGGTTAGTTAATATGTATTGTTATTTACGAGTGCGTTTGGGATAGGCACATGTATTTTATAATAATATGTAATATTAAATAAAATATTTACGTACCATCATCTTTACCATGGGAATATATATCATTAGTAATGTATATGAGAACGTGTGACCTCTTTGAGTAGTATAACCAATTGCAGTATAACGGAGCAAAACACTACAATTAGCTTTTAGGTAAGTGACATTAATATGTTTACGGGTTGTCCAACTTATAGCTTTTCTGCGTGGAACTCAGTCTGCATTATCAAGACGCTTTTTTACGTTGATGGAAATGCCGCTGAAGAAATTAAAACAGTTTGTTACAAAACAATTTTGAAATGGAAAGACTGCAGTCCATTGATGGGTACTTTGCAATGTGCAAGTCTTAGATGTAAGCCTACATTGATAAATCTTCCTACGTTCGCAGGCAGTTTTTTCTATATATGGAAGCTGACCGCACTAGATGCATGAATTGATTGCAATGTCGCTGAATAATTGAAAAAGCTTTTTGAAAAATCGATTGTCAATTAAGAGCTGCAAATTGAATTAAGGCAATAGAATTCACATTCACATTGTAAATCAGGTTCATGGGCCATTGTCCGTGTGATAGCAACGTGTGGCGAGTGTAATGCAACATTCTTAATATGGCCTGCGAACTGTATATAATATGTATCATGTAACACAGCTTTCTCAGCCCTAAAAATGGAACATAATCTTTGGCCCGTGATTTTGTATCACGTGTGATTGTGCACTGTAACAGTGCGGTAAATTTGAAAACCTCCTCGCTTTCAATTCATTCGCATAACACAATGTAAGCAAGCACTCGTCGAGTATGTGAACGACTTTGATGCGTCAGTATTAATGTAGTCTTTTGATAGGGGTCGAACCGCGCAACTTGTGATGGGACCAGCAGGAACTGGGAAGGTGACAATTGCATTACTTTCTTGCATTGGCAAGATGCGTTTGCCTTTATCTCTGATTCTTGTTTCTTGCACATTTTCTATAACATAGTCAACTTATTGCACGACGATGATGACACATTGTCAGACCATAAAACGCTCAGTCCATCTTTTTAATCTTGATCCTGCCGCCGAGCGATTTGAATATGAACCATCGATAGGTATCTTTTTACCACAACTCGTCTCAATCGGTCTTTCATTACATGTTATGATTGGCAAACCCATTGATCTGTTTTCCATCTTTGAAAATGTACAAGATATTCGTGAACTAATAACTCTTGAAGATGTAATGGATGAACTTCACTATGGTCCAAACGGCGGTCTAATTTACTGCTTAGAGTTTCTTCTTAATAATATAGACTGGCTTGAAGACGAACTCGGTGAATACTATGATGATTATCTCATAATCGACTGTCCTGGTCAGATCGAATTATATACTCATTTTCCTATAATACGTCGATTGTGCGAGTGTTTGCAGAGGATGAACTTTAGTATTTGTGGGGTATATTTATTGGAGAGTCAGTTCATAGAAGACAAGTCAAAGTTCTTTGCTGGGGTGCTTAGTGCTATGTCGGCTATGATTAGTCTAGAAATACCGCATATTAATGTTATGAGTAAGATGGATCTGTTGGGGGACGTGAATAACCAGATGATGGAGAGGTAAGGACATAATGGTTAATATGAAATGTAAGATTGCGGTGGTTAGGAAGAAAATAAGGGGATGGGGAGTGGTGGGCTACAAGCTGTAATATTAAGTTGCCGCTTTCAATTTTCTTGCAGATATTTTGATCCAGATCCCTTGCTTCTTCTTGAAGAAGTAAATAGAAATACAAACACCAGATATCATAGCCTAAATGAAGCCATCGCACAATTGGTATGAGCTATTTCTTGATGAACTGGTCACTTGACACATTTATTAGGAGTGCTTATGTATTTCTCTGTAGGTTGATGACTATAATATGGTCAGTTTTCTACCATTGAACATTCGGGATGAGGATTCGGTTGCTTCAATATTATCTCATATCGATAATGCAACGCAGTACGGGGAAGATCAGGAACCAACTGAACCGAAAGTATGTGCAGATTTTGAACGTGGACGAGTATATAATTAATTTTACCCATGCTAATGCTGAATGTATCTTCACTCATTTAGGATGAATACGACGAAAATGAATGAAATTGTATATATTACCTAGGCTAATTTGGATATTTTAATATTGATCGAAAGCTTTCTTTCTCCCTTGTCATACAGAATTGTTATTAAAAATCATTAATGAAATCTACAATCTCCATATCAAAACAGTGTTAATTTCAGTAGAGAAAAAGGTGATATCTCTAACCCAGATCTGACAACAGTATTAGCAGTTTATTAAAACCAAAGATTAAGTAGAGTAATATTGATATAATGATAATAATAATAAATATGGTAAATTGACATCCTGGCTAATTTTTTACAGCCCATGTCTTAATATTAATGAGAACAAGCTCTATATTAATATAAACTCACTACTGCTATACTAATACTTAATACTGTTATATTGATCAATTGCAGTTCAGGGAAGTTTGAATGTGAGCAGGTAGTCTTGATAAAAAATAAATTGGAGGGACATTTGTATATTGATGGTATAACTGGTATCACTGATTAAAACCCCTTTACAACATTGTGGAAAAAATAACTTGCATTTCAAAACTGCATTTAATTTGTCTATTCTATATTAATATTAACATACACAGGTCGAAATCGCTATAATATAAATAGTACTTTAAATTTACGTTGCAATTGAATTTTTCGGACCGTGATATTACTTATCTACTGTGCCTATTACTTTATACATTTGTATATTCCTGCGCTTTCTGCATGTCCATTAGAATGTCACTTATATCTGTTGGAAACGAAATCACCTTTCGATATTCCGTGATATTAATATGCATTCAGAACAGTTGATTTCACAAACAAAGGAACAAAATAATAATAAAGCCACCTGCAATATGTCATCCAATATCAACATTTAAAAGCAACGTTCTACTGAGTAGGAATTCCTTACAGACATCGTTCTATTCTTTTGAAATTTAATTTCGAAAAAAACAAAACACAATCTATCAACTAGCGAACAAACAACTGAACTTCGTTAAAAATCATAAAGTAAAATACTCTGTCGCAGTGCAATCAAACTCTAAGTAATCAAATATTACCATTTCTATTTCTATCTTCCTATAATACACTTTTTATGGAGAAAAAAAAGCGTGTCTTTAAATACTGTTGTCTTTTATTTATTTTGGCCTAAACGCTCCATCTCGAGAAGCGAAGGTTGTGACAAGAGCGATTTATTCGGCTTAACAAGATCTTTTCCAATTACACATACTTAATATGCTATTTTCAGCACATATATTTTATTGATAGTACAATAAAGAATACCCATTCTGTTGTTTAGTCACAATCGTTCTCTTTAATTTTTTAATTTAGATAAAAAGTAATATCGATATTGAGTTCGCTATCACAATCTTGCTATTTCATTGATGAAAATATTGGTTAACAGCTTAAAATATAAAGTTCACAAACATTGAATTCGCATTTATTTTGGTAAACAGCTTTGATTTGAGAAATTCTCAAGACATGAGCAATTAAATTGTATCAGACTGTTCCCTTGCAGTAGGGTGAATGAACACACAAAATGCAATCATGTTACACAGTTACACAGTTACACAACGCGGGTTTGATTTCACGCATTTAGGAAATTTATTTCGGTTGCAGATCTCCCACAAGATTATTTTCTCGATCCGTAAAAATTGAAAACGTTTCGTAAAAAAGATAATGTTTAGAAAGAAAAAGAGCAAGCGGGAGAGACCCGAATTTCCTCACGACCTTAACGCTCTAGGCTATAAGATCGATGAAGAGCAACTATTAAGAACACTAAACGGTTAGTTACATAAAATCACGATAAGGTCCATCGATATGATATATACTCATAGTTCTTAAGTATAGGCGAACCGTATGTATACGAACTAAAGGATAGAGCATATAATGAGGCTCTATACGACAAAATAGTCGGTTAGTGTTGTGCTTTGTTTCTTGACAAGTAGTGCTATAGAAGGCTGTTTTGTTCAGCTCATATACTAAACTGCTTCGTACATCGTAGAACTTGTGAGTGAATACGTCGAAGAGCAACTGCGATCAAATTATAACATGGTCAAGAAGATCCTTCCGATCGGAACCTCAGAAGATGCCATACACACGAAAATATACGTCAGGTATCAAAATCTAGCGTATTCACATTTATGTAGTCTCATCAGATGAGGGTTATCGTTAAACCACGTGTTTTATTAGCTCAGATTACCTGACTAAACAAAACATGATCGTATTCATACCAGGACTTACCAACAAGTAATTATGTTATAAGTTACTTGTTTTCTTGTTTAACATCGTTCTCTACGTAGATAAACTAACTCGTCCTTTGTCCAAGATTTGGATTATGGTCCAAACGATCTATGACGGAACACAGCGTCAAAGTAGGGGCATGATTAATCATAGTTTCCTAATTAATTGACTATAGCCTAATGCTGTTGTAAATTTTGTTTGTCCTTAGGTCGGATCTGTGCTTTCATACACTGAGCGCGCAATCAATATGGGGTTTTCTGTCGTCGTTACCAACCCCAACGAAATATACTGGTATAAGAATAAACCAACGGCAAGTAGCTTTATAGAACGGGGAAACAAAATCAAGTGATTTCGTGTATTTATGCTCATCCAAAAGAAAAATTGGTTTCCACTTTGATAACGGATAGGCAAACATCACAAAAGCTAAAACTCCTTATGAGACGGTTCCAGGTGAGTTACTGAAAAGGCTATTTTGGTTGACACATGCATATTTCACGTGGCTAACAACTTTATCTGATCCGACAAGAAAATGATTCGCCGGAGCTCCACGTTGATTACGTATTCCAGCATTTTGTAATGTACGTCGATTTTTATTTTCTTGCACGGCGTAATTGTTGGTATTGGTGTAGATTTTCACACACGTATCGGCTCGCAACATTTCAGCCCCTCAGCTGCCCAGAATATATTCGTTGTTGCAAACAGTTATGGAGCCTATAGTTTTGTAGAGGTCATACAGAGGCATTGTATGTATATTGTTTGGAGATTTTTGTAGATTTCTGTCTCGTCGTTAACAAGAATTTGGCGTATTTTATAGTTGTAGAATTAAAAGACAGGGTAAAAGCCGTAGACTTTACCGCGAGCACTCACTCGATCGATTCGGTCAAATCAGATAAAGTCAAGAATTGGATTCGAGAGGTATGTAAACTACTGATGAACAATGCTACTATTACATACACATGACTCCTTAAGAACTGACTGTCAAAGTACGACTCGGTCTTTAATCATACTACGTAGCATTGTCGAAACTGGGTTGTGTCTGATAAACAACTCGGTGAAGAAGTGATCGACCCGCGCTTTGGATGCGTCAATTACTCAGGCGGTAAATAACCACTTTCAAACAAGTGAACTCATTCCATTGAACAATTACAACTTTGCGTACTAACTCTGGTTTCCTTGCTCGTTATTGCAGGTGACGATTTAATAGAATATCTCCTCAAAACTTGCGAATCCCAGACCTTCTCCTACATCCACCAAAGACTTACGGTCCCTTCACCTTCATCGGACAGTTACGTCGAACCCGAGGAACTCACAGAAGCGGAGCTGTTACGAGAAGCAGAAGCTATATTCCAACATGGTGGAGTGGAGATTAGGAGTTGGGCGAATATTGAGGAAGACGGTTGGGGTGAAGAACCTACAATTCAAAACGGAGCAGGATATGGCTAAGATTAGATATTATTGGAAAATTCTATAATTTCGGATTGTTATATTTCAGTTGTTGAAGGTAGTGAAGGCGTGTAATGAATGTTCATAAACATATGCATGACAACTGTAAGATATTATCATCAAGACAGACGCGGGATGTGAATTTGAGTAATGTGGGACATTTGCAACTCCCTCCTTTTATAAGTGGCCAGGGATGTTGTTACCAGCTTGTGCATAAATATTTTTACGAAAAGTCCGACTGTCATTGGTACACGTTTATCATACACGCAGCCTATTAACAAAAAAAAATTTTGGTTTGAAACTTTAATAGGAATGTCGCAAATAATACTACTCAAGCCACTGATTGTAATTTGATGGCATAACAATATTAGCATGGCCAAGATCAGGAGCACCAAAAAAACTCATCACATGATCTCTGATGCATTCTAAAAACTTCATGTTACCACATATCCTCACCATTTTCATTAAACTGTTGGATTTAGCTTTAGTATTTAAATTTATTTGGTTATTAATGTTATCCACAACGGCCATACATTGTAGAGTTTCCTTAATACAATCGCAGCGTTAGCTCTCAAGGCATCTACTTATCAGAACAGCTACGCTGTGTTATGTTTTTTAGAATGCGTACGTATTACTATCTATCGCGAGGACAGTTAGATAATTACGTGACAATGACAATCACGTGATGTTCGATATAGATGGTGCTGTCCGGAGTTGAGCAAATAAAAAGGAGATTATTTCCGAGATGTACCACAAAAATATTTGATGATAATAACAACCACTACATATGGTTCCGAAATCTTCAAGGTTTCTCCGAACAGTTTATTCCCATTCACCCTCCGTTAATTACTCTATCGACCAAAAATGTCCGAACTGCAAACCTTAACGCCCAAACCATCACAAAGCGGATGGCGAGATTTTGTAGCTGGCAGGTTTGATAATATTATTTGATCAAACTCTGAAAAATGTATTTGTTTTTTTTAAGAGGGATATGTTAATTGAGGGCAAATTGGTTTTTATAATTATAATCAATTGGGGGTTTTGTTTTTTTGGTATAATTGGGGTTGGGTTATAGTTTTGCTGGAATGGTGAGTCTGAAACAGTAGTGGAAAGAAAAATGTGCATCTTTTTCTTAGGGATTATGTCTCGTTTACAATTTCAATCGATCCCTTTTTGTACAGGCACAAGTGGCGACTGGGCAACCTTTAGATACCGTAAAAGTGAGTTGGAAGAAACAAATTATTGAAACTGTTTCCGTGACAAGATGCGTTTGCTAAATACGATTATGTAATTTCTTCTAACAGGTAAGAGTCCAAATAGATCCACATCGATATAAAGGTCCGTTCGACTGCATTGTCAGAACTGTTCGAGAAGAGTCGATTTTCGCCTTATATAAAGGTATTTATACCCGACTTTTTGATATTAGCCTCTCTTACATCTGCATAATTACGAAATACTAGCGACATACTAACCGTATTAAACAATCAAGGTATGGCGAGTCCATTAATTGGAATAGGAGCGGTGAATGCTTTACTGTTTGCCGCATACTCAAAGTTTAAACAGATTCAGAGTCCCTTCAATGGCGAACTGGAGATCTGGCAGATTGCACTTGCTGGCGCAGGGGCGGGTAATTATGTTTTTTAACCTCAAGCCGATGCAATAATCTCTGCTTGCCTTTCTATCCCTGCCTATACCACGTCTAGATCTACTTACACTTTTCCCCGATCTGTCTTTAGGAGCAGTCAATTCAGTCTTGGCCTCACCGGTTGAACTTTTAAAAGTGCGTCTTCAAGCGCAATATACTCCTCGGTCCTCTTCAATTCCTTCACCTACACTGAAACAATACAAAGGTCCGGTCGAACTCGCATCGCACTTGGTCTCAACCCATGGTATTCGTCATGGTCTATTCCGTGGATTTTGGGCAACTTTTTTGCGAGAAATTCCGGCGTATGCCGGATTTTATGCCGGATTTGAGTACACAAAAAGGAAGTTTGGAGGAAGGCATGGGGTCGAATTGGGAGTCGGACAGTTAATGACTGCTGGAGCCGTTGGTGGTGTGTGTTATTGGTTGAGTTGTTATCCATTGGACGTCGTTAAGAGTATGGTAGGTCATGGAAAAGCGCGAAAGATTATTTTTTTTTGTATCTGTGTTTTCGTACTTTTATAATCTAAATTGTTTCTTGTAAACAGGTACAGGGTAGCGAAAAACCTCAAGAGAGGTTTTATGTTTTCAAGACAATAAGAACAATTTATCGACAAGATGGTCTACGTGGCTTTATGAGAGGAATGTCACCTACGAGTAAGTTAATGCTTATTGTGATGATTCGATATCACATGCTAAGGATAATCTGATCTGATACATGTTTTATTTCTGTAGTCCTGAGAACTATCCCTGCTGCAGGAGCTACGTTTACTGTTTATGAATTTTCGATGAGAGCTTTGAATAAAATGTGATAAATTCAACATTTTGTGAAAAAACCCTTCCCTTGTACTTCAATGCCTCATATGACTAGGTAGTGAGAAATAAACGTCAATTACTGCGAAAATGTATTAGATATTAGCAACTTTTGGTAATAATAATCGCAGACAAACTCGCAAGCAATAATGACCTGTTGTATCTTTTGCAATTAATCGATTGCGGTTTTATTACTCTGTTTCCTACTTCTGTCTGTAATCTTGGAAGGGTTTATAATTTACCGTAATTGCAATATTTTTCGTAGTCATCGTCACGCGCGTGATGGAACTAATTAGAGATATTCAAAAATTGTCACCTCAAAATGGTACCGGAAGCTTTGAACTTGAAAAACTGCAGATTCGTTTTACAAATAGCCCTGGCCCTGTCGTCAACTTTGTCGGCTGCTGATGGCTAAAGCTTTTTCCTGCGTCTATGATTATCTGTCCTGCATGCTTTCTCATAAATCGATGCGACACACATTGAGGCCGTAGCTGTTTTGCAACGATTAAAAATAATTGTATAAGTTATAATGGACAAAATTTCAGGGTAAGCATTTTTTGTTGTCTGATACGATGCAATGGAAAGTAAAAAATAAATTATTTAATTTGTTTAATCCGCGTTCGATCAAACGTTGAATAATATCTTCGTCATTATCGACCCAATTATTACCAAGATTGATGGCACTTACGCAAGAGCAGGCTATTTCGTGTAAGTGCTGACATCACTTTTTTTCATCAACTACGCATGTCAAGTTTTACCAAGTTATTATGCTGTACATTCTGTAATACCGAACACATAGAAGAATTAATGCCTGAAACCAAGCCTGGATTTAAATGTCTTTTTCTTTTTGATATACATAAAATAAAATTAACGCTACTTCTCTCGATTTGATAAAAAAGTCACTGAAGTTGGATATACTAATATAGAAACCAACTTTACTCAAATCTTTTAATTCTACAGTTGCTAAAAACCCGTTAAAATTATTATTTTTGAAACTGCGTCCTAAAAATATGCATGTCATTGTGCATTCTTTCGTGAAGTTGACTTTACTGTCCAACTTTTGTATTGAATCAGATAATTTTTTTCAACATGTCATCACCAATTGACGCGCGCGCTGATAGCACTACCTGCATCTTATGTTGGATTTTTTTAACGGCTACTTTGATTTCTTTTCAATAATTTTGTTGTTAATTCGTCTGTCTTTGGCCATACATAATACAGTAATGTTTTGTATGCATGTACCGTCTTGTAACTACTGCATCGCGCAATTTTGATGTTTCATGAGATGAGAATAAGATGTACAAAGTTCATGTTTAAAGGTGTAGTAAGCACAAACGAGCACATAAATGTATGAATTAAGTCTATTCAGTATTATAAAGCTGTGCCGGCATGAATGATAGTAGCGTTATACAATTTGACCAGAATACAGTGGTTAAGTTGGTATCCAAAGTTTTTATTAGACACATTAACATAGGAGACAAAGCATGCCATAGAGCTGAGACAATTTTAATTTATAATCATTCAAAACACCAGGCACACCACCTCACTTCTTCTTTAATCTATTTTCTGCTTCTGAAAAAGCGTTTTCTATAAATGACAGACATCTTTAACCAGATGTTAAATGACAAAAATCTTCAACTCTGCTAAAATAAAAACAAACTATCACTACAACTGAATCTTCCCAAAGTTGAAAGCTATTCGAATTTCAATTGTATGTGATATAAAATGGTTATTTTCGACTAACACTATACTCGTATGAAGATTAAACTGATATCCACCCGCTTTCTTATCGCATACAATACTCTTATTTCTTTAGCCTTATTGATAAATAATGTCCTATCCCATTTATTCAAACAGTTACGAACAATCCTTATTTCTCTCACTTTTTCAGTAGTATTGTTCATAAGGTTTACTATACTGCATACTAAAGCGATATACTATATTGTCGTACCACTACTATGACTTTAGATATTTTTATCCCCGAATAATTGATCTAGGTTACAAGAATTTATTCTAGCTGATTAAATGTTGTGTAATTTTACTATTAATATTTGCTGATCTTGAAGGGCATTATCTTGGCTATACTAATACTTCTCGTCTACTGGTTAAGAGATTTTTTCATAGTATCCGTTATTTATCATTGACAGTCTATCCGTTCGGTATTAGTAATCAACAACACTTAAAAATATTTTTGGATTGCATTATTATTTTTAATCTAACCGTGAGAAGCAAATACTAATAATAGAATATGTTATTACCTTTGTGGCGCAATGCAATGATATAACTTTATCGGTAAGTAATCGTTCTATGAAATCAATAGCCTATAGTAACACAGAAAGCAATGCTTATAGAACTATACTGCGCTTACGACAGATATGATGTCATTAGGATAAGCGATTAATAACCACACGCATAAACAGTGGTTGATTACATCATTTGTGCTTTCCCCTCACGTAAATTTAGGAATACACAGTTGGATTAATTTTAGATTAAGTGATCCTATTTCCGTACGTAGCAACTTGACTTATTATTACAGATGAGACCGTTGAACATATCCTGTCATTGTGAAACATCTGTCTGTGTCAGACATTTGTTCTTGAGCTTAAAACGGGCAACAAGTATCCTAGGATATGAGCAATTAATTCCATATGACAAGTGCAGCTATATTCTAAATTGTATTCATTAATAAGCAATTCATCAGTTTCTCGATCTATTTTTTTTTTATATCGTTCAGATTGTAGAAGATGGTGTTGTACAGCATTCTTGTGCATGTACCACAACGCCGCCGACGCCGAGTTTCCGTTTTGACTGGACATCCTGCCTGACATCCGTGTTTCTTAACAATTGAATGACTTGCTTACAAAAGAGGCAGTGTAGACACTGACTATAACAATACGTTGTTCATTTGTTTGCTTTCGATGTCAGGGAAGAGTATCAGATATCAAGCGAAACTGAATTCTCCGTGATGGATGGAGCAAATTATTTTAACATCTGTGCGACAAGTTTCCCCTGGTTGAGTAATATAATTACAAGTGGACAATATGAAGTTACCATATGTATGACTCATCAGGATTTAGCATGCTTACGGACTTACGGAATAGTCTGTTTGCAAATATTTATATTACATTACGCAGTAACTTGTTTTGATTAGTCTAGTTTATGCATATGCTATTTGCTCATTGTTATTCCTAATAAGGTCGATATTTGATGATGTGTTCACAAACTCTAAAATGCTCTACTCTCAAAAAGGCAAAGTCTCAATGAATGACGGATCTGTCCAGCAGAAGAGAGACCGTTGTTAAAAAAGGTTAGAACTTTTCACTAAATGAAACGTTACCTAGTTCGAAAAAAAATACTTTCTATCAAATAAATAAGGGTGGGGGGAACATACCCCTTAACAAAATTCACTCCTCGATCAGAGCAACATGCAAAAGCTAATTACAACCATTTCTTTATTCTTGATATTTATATCGGTAAGCAGATATCATCAAGGTCCCTGTTTTAAAGTGTCGTCTTGCTATTACTAATTGATAACACCGTTTAGTTGAATAAAGTTAATTCTCAGATATCAGGCGACGTCTTCTTGCCAGGACAACAATCATGGTAAGGAACGAGAGAATTATAGCATTATTCATGATAGCATTGTGACCTCTATTATTCAATCAAAGGTTCAAATGTTCACCGAAGCCGACGAGCATATTCGGTAAGAATCACACTCACTCTTGAGAATATATGGATGGCAACCTTGGACATATCCATTTTCTTATTTCTCTCCGCTTTAAACACAGACTATGTTGTCTCGGTATCCGCCCAAACACTCGATCAAACACCAAACTTTGGTAATATTGTAAACATTACTGTTGCACCTATCAATAATTTATGTGCAAAAGGTATCGTTGTCGATGCTGTGACTTCTGTTGAGCTCGTAAAATTTCTTGACAGCCAGCAGCAATCGTTTACACCATGGAATTTAAAATCATGGTTAGTACATGATGATATTAGATTGTGTTGTTTCATTTGGGTTATTAAATAGATATGCAAAGAGTTAATTTCCGTTTTCCTCATGCTAATACTTTTTTTTCCCCAAAAGCCAAGATTGTGTGTATACCTGTAACAAAAACGATTCCACCATCCAACCTCCAAACATTGCAATATGGTGTCTGATTGTAAGCAACGTCAGTGAGGATGTTGCAGTTTCGTTCAGCATGGATATGATGATCGATCCCGACATGGTTACGGCTACATCCACAACGACATCGGCAACAGCAACAGTGATGGTAATCACTAGCACATACAATCCAACTGCTACTCCTAGTACTGATGATTCAACGCCATCGTGGTTTTCTGGGAATGAGCGAATAAAATGGAACGGCAAAATTATTGTCGGTCTTGGACTGGGGTGGATTTGCAATTTTTTGATTAGTTATTACTCGATGATGTGGTAACTTACTTGTTGTAATTAAAAGTGCTTAATGTTAATAATAGTAATACTGTCAAGTTTATAAGACTTTTAAGGCGGTGATAATCGAACGTATAATATTTAACTACTTTGTTGTGGAAAACTTTATTAATTTAATGTCTTACCAATCTAACTTTATTTTTTGGCAACAAAATGTGAGTATGAAGAAAAAAATTCTCTAATTTTTAATTACTGTACAAATAAAAAAATTTATGGCTTGTATACAAAATTGTAATTCATAACCTTGGATTATAATTTTTTGTTTTATTCCAAGTCTTAGTTTCACGTACAAATTACACGGCTGCTTATTCGCAAGTCATACATTTTGTATGACAAAGTTTGGATAATCGTACTTCAAGATTGAAATGCGTGATATTAATAGACCCAAGTCTCACAGAATCTTTATATTAGTTACAATATATTTAATATATTTATGATATCTATTTTTCGAGCCGACGAAAAGATTTACATTATAATATGTGATAATTACTGAATGTAATTTTTTCTAATTCGAGAATATTTCTGTCTCAAACGTTAATTTGTAATTATAATATTCTGTCATACTTTTGCTGAGAATAAATTTACTTTTTGTTATTTAAATAGCTGGTAACTTTTTATGCAACATCAGCATATTTACGACAGACAAGAAATAATTCTTAAATAACATTCACAGGCTAACATTTTATCTAATACAGTTTATTTTCAGTGATACTCGCAATGAGTATGACTCTCAACAAAACTTAATAAATTATATGGTAAGTTTAAGATAAACACGGACAATAAGTTACCTTGATGAATAATATTTTATTCCCAAATTTTATTATTACTTGAATATAGCAGTACAATGTTTGCCCATGTACTGGGAAAACAAAGTTTCTATTGTTTAACTGACAATCATAATTGAAACATAAGCAATCTAGCTAAATGATTGGTAAACTTTCCACCACAACAGGTGAGAGTCACAAATAATATTCTGGTTCCAAATTTTGTGAAAACTCAAATGGTTCTTACATGAGCAAGGGGTAGATAAGGTTGCCATGCTTTCTTTGCAGCACATTTATTATTATAGCCTACTATCAACTTTACTATATTATGTAAAAATGAGTATATTAAACTAAATTGTAAACATATTTAATAATAAATAAATTCCAATCTTTTATTTCAATATACAGTATCAAATGTGAAAGACAAATTTACTGTGTTTTCTATTTTTAATAATACTGTAAATCTAAACTTCTTAATGCTATGATACCCCCTTGTTCAGCAACTTTTAATATAATTCAACAGTTCAATCCATTTCTATAACAGTTACCAAGATGAAATTGCACTCTACTATTCCCTTGTTCAGCAGCTTTTTGAAATAATTCAATATCAACAGCCTTTTGCTCATCATTTTCTACTCCAATTCCATACTGATAAAAGCAACCAAGACTGTACAGCATGTCATTGTTTAGCTGCTTTGGATACCATTATTCTCTAGCAAGTGTGAACGCGATGGGCTATTCCTGAGGGTTCTTCTCAGCATCGCTTCATGATGGGCTTGTGTGATTAACGATT
>CAJVPI010000862.1:0-20579 GCA_910592345.1 Paraglomus brasilianum
GTGTGTATCACGGTAATTTGAAGAGGTATTTCTGGTGTGGTGGTTGAAAGCTTTTCTGTTGAGCTATGAAAAAAAGTATACACTTGCGGGTGAATTTGATGATCGTGGCTGAAGAGGGCTTGAGTATAAACGATGTTTCAATGGAAAATATAATATTATATAAGCAGTTTTTTAAAGTCGGCCTCTGATAACACTTGTAGGTGCAGCTAATAAAGAATGCAAACTTCTTGATTAGTCTGTTCGTGCATTAGTTTGACATGGCCTATGAATCGGACGTAGTCTACACGCCTTCTAAACAACTGACGAAAAGCCGTTAGTATTACACAAGATCATTGGCAAAAAGATATTTATTCATCTGTTGTGAGCTCTACTTTCCATCTTCAATAACCGCGCATCAATCAGAAAATAATTGGTTGTTATCCTACTGCGGGAGAGTTTCTCTAAATTCTAAAATAGACGATGTTACGTCACTGCATGTACACAAAATACTTGTACTTTGTTGCCAGCGCGCCTACACGTAATAGTAGTCTCTAATTTATAACATGATCGGATTGATAATCCTCTGTGCGGTTCTCTATGGCTCTTACAAGACGAATCCGGACGCGGCTTCGTTCCGAGCTTTCATCCGTCCACCCAATTCAACTTCTTTAACAAGTAGCATTACCAATTTTTTCACAGATCTCCTGACTCCCGCAAGCACGATCCCCGAATTCAAACGGGACGACTATATATTCTTCTCAATTGTAACTATTGCAGATAATACAGAAACGTACATAGGTCTATGTGGACAGTGGTTTTTGTTGAGCAAGCTGCAGCTGGCCGGGGGAGGAAAGGGAGCGAGTGCAGTGGAGGAGAATGAACTGCAACTCCTTGAAAGTATTGGCGAAGCCGAAAAGAATCTAGCCATTAAGGCAAAGCTTAAGAAGGACCGTAAGTATCAGCAAGACAAGATACATTGTCTTTTGTACAAATTATATCTCCTTTAATGATATTAGTAGACGTTACATATGTTTCACTGCTTATTATTGAGATGCAAGAAGCGAATATCACCTGATGCCATATACTCGTTTGAACTAGATACAACCGCCGCATCTCATTTTAACTCGGCGGCGGAACAATTTTTGCAGACCGGCAGTGCTCTTGATGCTGCACAGTGTTACGAGGAAGTTTACAAGTCATATCAACAGTCGAAACATACAGGTGAGAGGACTGGGTGGGTAATCAACATGTCATTCTGCTATAAATCTGAATTCGATATACTTGCATTTTATACGTTGCATTTAGAAAAGGCTTTACTAGCTCTGGAGAAGGCAGCATCCTTGTATGAATCTCACGGTAGACAAATGTCAAGAGCGGCTAACGTGTATGTAAAGCTCGCTGAACAGTATAAAAAGGATAATAGTACGTCTAAAGATTTGGGCAAGGCAGTCGCTGTAAGAATCAATCGGTTTAACTGATACTCATTTTTGATCATAGAACAATATTATCTACATCTTTATTTATTATTTTAGATGTATGAAAAGGCAGCCGAGCTGTACGAGATTGAAGGAGATGGGTGAGTAGTCCGGGGGAAAGGGAGGAAATGACGTCGCGTTCATGTTACTTTGCTAAATTTAAAGTTTTTCTCTCGTGATAAAGTTATAATCTCTGCTAATGACATATTCTTCTTATTCGTTCACTCTATTGCTCCTGTTCATTCAGTCGTCACATTTTTACTGTAATTTCTCAAACCGACTTGCTGGCCGAGATAGGACAGTACGAAAATGCAATCAAATTATATGATAAGATAATATTGTTTGCAATAGACGATTCCATGTTGAATTTCAATGTCAAGACACACATCTTTAATCAATTGCTATGTTATGCCGGACTTGATGACTGGGTTGGGCTAGAAAAGAAGACAACGGAGATGGAAGCAACATATCCCATGTTTGCAGAAAGTAGGGAATGTCAATTGATAAAGGTGTGTGATAGTGTCATCATCATTATCATATGTAGAAACTGTAGCTAATTATTTAATCTTCTAGACTCTGATACAAGCAAAGAATGCTTTCGATTCATCTGCATATTCGACTGCTTGTAAGGACTACGATCAAAGATCAACTCTGCCATCATGGCAGATTAATATTCTCCTTAAAGGAAAGAGATCTCTGGATAGTGAAGATTTGCGATGAGCAAAATCGGATGGATTTTTTTTTAGATAGATTGATATTTATGATTGTGTGCAAGTTTTAAACATTAGATTGGTATTATTCAAGCTCTAAATTAACCATCGGTGATTATGAATTCATCTGATATTTTAGTGTACAACTCTTCGGAAATGAAGTATAGTAAGTAATTTACATATTTTGATAAATTTCATTCTATTGATGTTAAAGATGCAACCGACGATGAGAAACAAACATGTAAACTCGCTCCCACCTTGAGAGCAATTGACTATTTCGTTGCTGTGATCGAGTAGAAAGGGAAGGAGAAGAAGGAGGAGGTAGTAATGCGGGAGAAGGTGTTGGGACAGCAGAGGATGATGATGAGGATGATGATGATGATGACTGGCTACTGTCAGTTGTGTTATCTGACTCTTCCAAGACCTTCGGAGGTCTACAGTCAAACTTGCAAAGTGGGCACTTTGATGATTTTTCAGTCAACCATGGGTCTAAAGATAAGCAAAAATATATGAATAATTGGGAACATTGTATGCTCTTACGACCCTATAACGATAAATAAAAAAATCATCACTTACCAATACAATCTGTATGGTACTCGTGCTCACAAGGCAGACATCTCAACTCATCGTCATTTGCAAAATCTTCCAGACAGATAGCACACGTGGTATTCGATATCATATGAACATTCACATGGGGCACATATGACGAATCACCCTCTTCTTTTGTTAGTTCCATTTGCGACTTTTCATCGTCAATGGGAACAACGACGTCTGTTGTCTCTTTTGCAGTAGACGCGGTCTGGATTGTTTTTTCGCTGACGGGAAGTGTGTCTGAAATGGAACCAGGTTGCTCCGTACTTGGCGGTAAAGACTGTCGTGAATTATTAGTTTCTTTCACATCACGCGTTGGACTATCAGATATAGAATCTTCGCTAGAATTTTCATTAGAATTGTCACCAGAATCTTCACTAGACTCTTCACTAGAATCGAAGAGATCAGCTATACTATCTGACATGTCCGTTTCACTCTCTTCGCTTCCAGGCCCATCTCCATTCTCCCTTGCTCCTTTCCCGTTTTCTCTCTGTTCCAGCAGAGCACTAATATTACTAGATTTGGTTGTTCTACTTGAATCCGATAAATAGATACTATGTACATTCCCTCCATTGCCTCGAGATTTAGTATTAGCTTTGTTTTCCGCAGATGATACGTCATCAGCAGCAACAAATTTACGAGTGGGAAACGTGTCGAGTATGGACTTGTCAAGTTTTTCGCTTTTGGTAGCATTTCCGAGAGCAGTTTGTGGAGTTGTTGCTGGGTTGCTCACGCGGAAACGATCCAGAACGAAGTTTATGCAAACTTTCAAATATAGAGAGAGAATGAGGAAGATGGGAGTGATTAAAAAGGGAGAAAATTTTTAAGATTCCTTAATTAATCATGGGTCGTAAAAATGCATATACTTACATGAAAGTCCAAAGGCAAAGAAAACGGTAACTAATATCCCAATAAAAGTAACTTCCAAAATCATGGAAATACTTCCAGAGCTAGGATATAATGCAACCACTAATTGCGTCCCTATCAACGAAGATTTGTCTGCAAACGTATTCCTCATGTCAAGCATCTCTTGTGCTATATCTTTAGTGACATAATATGCAGATATATCTACTGTGTCAGATAGAATATCTTGATCGCCGGGTATGTAACCTGTAGAGCTGTAAACTATTGCCCCGGTTACGGCGTTTTGGGCATTTCTGAGGTTGGTGAGTTGAGTGGTCAGAGAACAGGTCGAGTTGGTTTCAAAGATGGCTATCAAATCAACTTGGTTTGCATCCTCTATCTTTACAGACGAGTTACAGAGATCTGAGACCTCTATTAGTACGCCCTGAAGGTAATGAATAAATATTTGAACAAAGATTAATGATTAGAAACATTGAAATGTGTATATTATGACGGCAATGTATTATTACTGATATATGACCCACTCACAGACATTAACTTACCGTATTTCCTGATCTTGACACAGGAGCTGATTTGGCGATGTTCTTCACAACGTCGCTACCGGAGAATGTCTTCTGTTCGGATACATTCGAATTCTGTATTTCATTTTTACCGGTGATAAAGAAAACTTTTGCAAATATGTACTCGGGCTGCGACTTTAGTGAAAATGCAGACACAGTCTTCGTAAGTAATATTCCAAGAATGAAAAAGTGGAGGAAATAATGAACAAGCATTGTATTTTTTTTGTCGAATGTACAAAAACGGGCGTAGTGTATTATACAGAGGAGAGAATCTGACTAGGCGTAATGAATTTTTTTGTGACGTCTTATGTACTATGAGAGTGTTTTATGGAATGGCGAATACATTTAGCGTGAAAAAGGAGTTAGGATACAAAAAAGAAAATATAATCATTCGTTTATATAAAGCATAGGATAGTAAGTATCTGTATTACGCTAAATATTATTTTATTGTTGTTTCAGGTATTTATACTCGGACTACTTTACCAATATCGACAAGTCAGGGATTCTAAACCATGCCAGGATCAGTAAGAAGTATGATTGTGCGTCTTTATAGGGAAACGATGGGCATGCCAAGGTAAGGGCAAAATAAGAATGTGTCACCGTCTGTTGGTCTGCTGATAGTGCGGCAATATTTGGTTGCACGTGTGACGCAAAAGTTTTCTGTGAAGAAAAGCTCAGGTACGACGATGTATCAGCAAAGTTTTTTCTCCAAGTCGGTTAGTTCTGGTACGAATTGGCTTTCCTAAATAGCTGTTTATGGATGTAAAATCTTTTGTTTATTTAAATTCTTGGCTTGCAGTTGTTATTATCAGGAATAGAAAGATTTATATGGGGTATTTGTCGAGTCGATCACACGGGAGAGCGAATAGTGTTCAGCCGGGAGATTTTTTTAGCTTCTGTAAGCAAGTCTTGGCAAACCTATAATCGACACTCGTGGCTGTTGTTGATCTTGTACCCGGATCGCCATTTGACTACTACGTCAAATTTCTATAAAACCCCATTGCCTGAATTAGAATGGGTAATACTATTCCCAGAGAATTCAATCCAATGATAAATGATTTATCTATTGTTACAGATAAGAACGGAACTAATGAAAGGAACTTGAGCTAATGAGTAAAGCATGTGATCCTAAGGTTCGATATGATAATGTTTGCTAGCGAATTACAACTGCTTGTGTTTCACTAGCTACAATCTACGCAATGTCACTGATGTCGTCATAATTGTGTCGCCTGCCCGGAAATGTTTGTGCAAGTTTAACGTGAACTCAAAATAGCGAGAAATCAACCATGTTGTCCTACTTCGGTAGAGACACTTATTAAATCAACCATGTTGTATATAATTTGTAGCCGATCACCCAAAAACCTGATTTGCATGTATTATTTGTGACCGATGACCCCCTAGTTTTATGACAATGTTCATTACAATTCTGTTTCGCTTTTCTACAACTGCATCGACCGTCGAGGCATGCACCTTTACACATGCACTTGGACTGTCTACCGGACGCAGGACCAACAACGCTTTGCGCTTTCGCTGCTTCTCTCGGTGATATGTTTTCTAATTCGGGAAAGTCTGCTGTCGCCGCCAGATTTTAATTCGTTGGCTCCGTGGGTAACTTCCAGGATTCCAGAAGCACATTCCAATCCGATACGTGGAATCGAATCGAAAGGACAACTACAGATCCAACTTCAAAGTTTCGATCAATTGATTTGCTCTTGAGGAGCCAGTTTGGAATTTCCTTTCGTACGTTGGCAATGTATCTCAATACAGAAATTATCAAACAATGAGGGTAATTAATGATTTACTCCTCAATACAGAAATTATCAAACAGTGAGGGTGACACAGTAAGGACTTATCAAACAGTGAAGTCATCATGACAGTGTTGATACGATTTATCCTCAATACAAGAATTGTCAAATATTTTGGCTATATCACCCTATTAAATTACTTATACTCTACTAAGAAGATGAAGCAGATTTAGATTTATCAGTGCACAGTCAGTCTCGATAAGTCGGTTTTGGCAAAACTTTTCTACGTTCTTTTCACTATTTAAAAATTCCTTACTAATGTAAATTCTCAATAATAATAAGCTAGTCTGTCTCACGTGAAAAATGTAAACCGTAACACAAATACCTTCAATTTTAACTGGTGGATCACATAGCTTGTACGATCATTAGAATCGTATGATGTACATTTAAACATGTCATTAAAGATCATACGATTAAAGCAGTAAACGTCTAGAAAGCATCCATAATTTATTGAACTACATACAGCAATCGAATAGTTTAAACGTGATTCTCGATAAGTCGGCCATTAGGGGTCAAACCTGGTTGGCCGACTTATCGAGACTGACTGTAATATATCCTTATCGTCGTTGTATTTTTCAACTTTTATATAATAATAGTAGTCTTTATTAACAACTGTCGGGTTCGTAGATACTAAAAAGGACGAATGAATAATAAAGGATTGGAAATATAATTTTGAAACAAACACTTTTGACTTACATTTTAACAATCATCGTGTATATAATTCCGGGAATTATATAGTGACGCAAATTATATAAAATATGTTTTTTAAAATATGTGGCGCAAATCCATAAAACCTTCTGTGACAACTCGTCAAGATACACGCACTTTTGTAATAGGCACATTTTAACGTGCATACAGTGAACTCTATACACGAGAGATATTTAACCAATAAATGAATAAAGTATCGAAATCACGTGAATTTACTACGTTTTTGCATTATTCCCTAAATGTACGCTCTCTCCCAAGGCGTGCATTTAGGGAGAGTTCACTGTATTTTTCATAGCTAAGAAAATAAGCCATTGGTTAATTATTCGATCGATAGTTTAAGAGTACATAGTCGAACAACCAAGAGTATGACTTGATCATACTCTACCTTTTTACTAAACAGACATACCTTAAGTTGACATCTAGACACTGCCTTTTGCTACTCGTTGCATAGTTTTTCGAAAGTCGCTTGAGTCTTGTAAGCTGGATTTTATTTTTTGGCGATCATGCATTTTTAGTCGTCAGCTGAACTAACTTGCTTAATTCTGATCGTTGCATTCATGTGTACTTGACACAACCAAAGACTTTTTTTTTTGACCTGATTTACGCGTCTTAAAAAAGGGCTATTATAGATTTTATATAATGCATCATAATAGTAAAAATATATGGTCAAGTTACACGTTAGCAGAGATGTTATGAACATTTTATTCAACTTCGATAATAATCGTGTTTAGAGAATATCTGATATCCAAGCGCTTACTCTGCTCTCGGACTGTCTTTCTTTTGTCAGAGCATGTAGGATAGTTTTATCGTATGTTAATAATATCCCGCGTTTGGATAAATTTGGCCCAAATTTGGGGGCATTTTCCTCAACTACAACGTACTGTAAATTGGTCTTAAATGGAACACAGAATAAACGGTTACTATTCTTCTTTCACAAATGGCAGATAACTTTGGACCTCAAATTGGCACGTCAGCCGACAGCTATTTCCAATCCGATCGCGATGTTGCTATACAACAAAGCAGAGCCGCAAAAAGCGGAAATAATTTCGGCGAGCCAATAAAGTGTTCTTCCAAGGTCTTGTGTATGCTCCTCCTAACGACTCCAGATGTCTATGCTTATGTTGGGGAATCGGGTTTTCTGGCTAGAAAGATAAACTTGGCGGTATGCGCTTTAGTGATTGTCATAGCTCTCGAGATCACAATAATGGAGATACTAAAAAGGTTGAGGCTTTCAGTAGACTGGCAAGACTGTCAAATTCTTTAAAGGACACACTGGGCCTGTTACTTGCATTGGTGTGTGGTTTTACAACGGCAACGAGTATCTTATAACTGGATCATGGGATAAGACGTTACGTAAATGGGACACCAAGGTGTGCATTTTATTAGATATCAATTGCCCTTTCGATGAAGTGTCTTGCATTGTATTTTTTGGATTTCAAATTACACGTTCTCTTTGATCTAATCTCTCCGTCTATTATTGTTAGACAAAGGAAACGGTCAATACATTTTCAGCTCATACAGACTTTGTTAAATCTATGGCAATTGCACGTAATGAACCCATACTGTATTCAGGATCATCTGACAAGAAAATTAGATCATGGAATCTTGTAACAGGCGAAGAGTTGCGCTCCTTCCAAGGACATACTCGTGGAATAGAGGACTTGGGCTTGGATGAGAGTGAACAGTATCTATATTCTGCATCTTCCGATAAAGATATAAGAAAATGGAATACGAGTACGGGGGATTGCTTGCAAGTTTTTGATGGGCACTTGACAAGTGTATATTGCTTGAGATTATTTGACGAAGAGATGTGGACGGGTGAGTCGTCATCTGAAAGTTTATTAATGAAGCGCTATCTATATTAAGTCTTTAAACGTTATGATATTTATTCTACATCTTGAAGCATCCGCCGATAAGACTGTCAAACGATGGGACCTGGTTGTAAGTGTCCGTCCACCAATAATACCGATCGATGCAATTGGCAAGCCTCAGCTAATTTAAGCTCTCCGTTAAATTGATAAAGACAGGGAAACCTGATACTTCCCTTGATCATCCGGATTTCGTCAAGTGCTTGGTTGTAGTGGAACCTTATGTGATAACAGGAGGACGAGATGAAGACATTCGGATATTTGAGATTGCGGTAACGTCCTTGGCGGGAATAGTGTAATTTATATTGACAAAGAGATGCTAAGTCTCATTGTCGGTTTATAGTCTGGAAAGCTTGTAAAGAAGATTGAAGGTCACTTTGATGAGGTATCGTGCATGGCTGTACATGGAACAACTTTATATACCGGCTCGTTAGACTGTACAGTGAGAAAATGGAGTATTGCTGGTATGAAAACGTTTCGCAGTTATCTCTTGAGAAATCACTCGTTTCTCGTAAAGCTGTCCAGTAGATTTAATTTGATTGTTACTTATTCCGTGCAGCCAAGGATATCCAACCATCAACCGAAGCAAAAGTCACAAAGACAGTAGAAACCAAACCCACAACTTCTATCATGACTGCGGAAGAAGAAAAAGAACTAGCAGATTTATTAGGAAGTGATGAAGAATGAGCTTGTACTGTCGACATTGTTTTGTAAGTTTATTTTCGGTCACAAACCTGTTCGTTTAATCATTATTTGACTAATAACATATTGACTAATACACCTCCGCACACCTCCACAAAAAAATGGAATAGCATGTTCCATATTATCTGATACAGATACTTTGGTGAAAATACCGTCCAAATGAACAGATGAGTTTTTAAAATGGTTACGGCAATCGATAGAGATAACAATACGATGCCATGAAACAATGTCGAATCAAACAAGTACTCCAACAACGTTCGCCCAAATAAATTATTTCTAATTGGATCTTTTTCTTTGGCTATTTTGTCTACATTAAATACTCGGTTATGGATCACTACCCCAGCAAAAGCCCACCAAATAGGTCCAGCCCAGTTTGCAATGAATGTCAAAAGACCAACCGTAGCTTCATCATATCTGTTGACACCTGTGTAGGCGTGACTGATGTCTATTGACGCTAAGGAATTTGAATTTCCGAGGGCAAAGAATGACATGTGCTCTAACACAATGAGAGTGAAATGATTAGCAAATTTCGGTAACGATGAACCGGAGGATGATATTTTTTGTTGCCATAAAATCCAGAGCTTCATTTGCATCGCAAATAGTGCAAAAAGTATAACATTATGTGGTTTGGCAAGAAGTATAAGAAGATATGTTACTGAACATAATAGGATCATCGGTATTGTAGTTTGTTCTCCTTGTAGAAAATACGTAGAATATAATTAGCTGGACTTTCTCCAAAAGCAATTATGACAAGATTGAGATTGGAACACACCTTTCTGCGCGTTGTTGTTATGAACCAAATCGGTTATTACAGCAACTCCCACGAAACATAGTAATGCAGCATATACAAATCTTGCAACCGCAAACGGTTTCAAATAATGACCAGCAAATCGCGAGAATGGCTGACAAAACGCGGGCATCACAGCCCTGCCGCCATCCATATCCAGCTTATATTCGACTACCAATACTGTCATCAGGAGAACCAGCAATGAAGCCAGACATTGTAGCATTACCAATATCTTGCGAGACTTGGCATTTGCCAAACTCCATATTTCCTCGAGTGTGATTAAGAAGAGTGCAATTACGACTATAAAAACTATAAACCACATCGTATGGACATACGATGAATTTAGATAATATTTCAGGTCTATTAAACCCGCGTATTTCTGACCTATGAAAAGATAACGCGCGATTAGTAATGGTTGATGAAATATCAAACCAATAAACTTGTAATTACCCGTCTGATTCCATGTACGTATCAAACGTACAAGTAGCATCTGACCGATACAGAAGATGATCGATTTCTTATCTATATTATTTTTGAGACTGACAAACATGTCGCTCATTAGTACCGTCTCTTCTAGTGTTGATATGCGGGGAGGATTATTTACCTATCATGCAACCATATGACCCACATTGTCTGCATCCAAAAATACCAAAACTGATGCTCCTCTTCAACGTAGCTGCTAGCAAACATGACGATTGCTAAAAGCACGATTCCAATCCATGAAAAAATTTGAGTGGTCTTCCAACCTCCAATATCCTGGTTGTTTGATTTGCCGAAAATAGCATATGAACTATCCATTGCAATGCTCGTTAAACAAACGACCGTTATTAGAATGCATCCTATCCCCATGGACATCGAGCCGAGATTATATTCACTGAATGTTGCCGATAGTATAGAGCTTGCTTCGCTAATAAACTGAATAGCTTAGGTAAGAATTCCAAACAGGTTTAACAAGCAAGTGTCTATGAATTAAGTGACATACCATCTGATAAGATCGAATTGCTTGATCGACAGCATTCTTGTCTCCACCCTTGAGAGCCAATGCATGGTAATAATAAGCAACTTTATATAAACACTGAAGTCTATCCTGATCATTTTCTTCTTCTCGAGGACAATGCAAGTGAAAGTCTAATGCTGTCACTACAACCACGTCGGGATGTCTATTAAACGAAGCCCAGTTTGATGTCAAAATTCCTGCAATCTGGTGAGCGTTCAGTTGGAGTGCTCGCAGCTGATCGAATACTAAAAACACATTAGTAAGTGTGGACATGGAAAACATCATTCGATATAATTGCATTCATAAGTTCTAACCATCGTGATCACTTAAAACGTCCAGCAGCATTTTACCGAGACTGTTCTTGGGTATTGGAATCCCAAATAAATAAGAAAGTGTAGGAACTAGATCCACTTGATTTACAACTTGGTAATATTGAAAGTACGGTACATTATGAGGTACTGTAAAGGTTTGAGGTACCGCTTTAAAAAAGCCGTATTCCGAACTCATAAAGACGAGAGCCTGTATTAATAGAGTCTTTTAATTCAGGCATTCCTTACTTAATAAAGTATACGATGAATGCTGATACTTACGGTTGTAATTTCCCCTGCGGATGAGCCACCGTGATTTCCTGCCTTTCAAGGTGCAACACAGTAAGTTATATATAACGTAAAGTTTAATTTATCATATTTTGCTCAGCAATGTACCTCGTTCATTCCATGATCTCCACCAAGAATAAATAGCGTGGGCTTGGCATTAGGGTTCAGTCGTTTCCTTTCTTTATCTTGCTCTGTAATTGTGTCGTAAATGACTTTGACGACATTGTCCATTTCCTGCTGTTTGGGTGTCATTAATGGACTTTTGGCAATAAATTGGATGATCAAAATCGCGTTTGGCTGGCTGGTACCACTGTTTCCCCAAGTGAATCTCTTTTCTTGATAACATACCTACGTGGTCCACTCAAATGACCAACATGATCTAGACCAAGGTAGTGAAATATTAACACGTCCCAGTCATTTCTTGTCAGCTGAGGTATGACATTTCTGGTCACGTTCAAATCGACTTCAACTGTATCCTAAAATCATTCAATTGCATTAGCACGTTTGACAGAACAGTAGATATGTTTCTCTGAATCAGAGAAAAGGGAAATGGTGGTTCTTCATATATATGTGAAACTGAAGCTAATACTTGAGGATCACGCGTTGTTATCTCACAAAGCATGTAGATATTTACATACCGAAACAAAAAATGATGTCGTTCCATCAATTCTGTCAAATAATCCAGGAAACAATTTTATCCAAGTGTCGTCACCAAAAAATGATATAGACTTGTTGGCCGAATTCTTTAATTGAACAAGCCAGTTGTCTTGATACGCGAGCGAAGTAGAAGTGTCTGATTCGGCAATATTCAATATTGCATCAAGAAAGTTGGGTACGGTGCCTGCGAACGATTCATGTCAGCAAGTCTTGCTTAAACAGTTATCAGCGTCAAATATTTCAGGACTTTTACCTGTTGTAAGCGCCTTGATACGTGGTAGTGTGACAGTGGGAGCTGTGGCCAGTGCAGTAAATGGAATTGCATGACGATTGATGATCAGGCTACGAAGTTCCCAAATCAATCAAAAAATTACTGAACTCTCTCAAGTAGACTAACGAAATTGATACGCAATCACAAATACCTTTGGACAAATTTCATCTCTGAACTTTCACCAAACACGAAATCACTACTCATAAAGACAGAACGACGTTCGCATGATCTTGCCTTATATCACACTGGAGGTTGAACCAGACAAGTGACAATTACCTCCTCAATGCGTCCACCAGCATAAAAACGAGTCTATCAAATGATGGCTTTGGCGTCGCATTTCCATGTTCTGGCAATGGGGGGATGTCATTCAGAGTAGCAAATCCAGACAAGTTTGTCTTGTATGGAAAGAATCCTTTAGCAAAAAGACCTAATCCTATTGTCTGTACGATCAAAAGTAATGCTAACGACGCCCATGATTTGGTGAACATTGTTAGACCGAGGTTTGGAAACTTTCACATCAGATAGAAAAATAGTAGTGATCTGCATAGAACTTATTCTGACTAGGTTATATTTAGTAATGCTTGTCGTCGTTGGTTGTTACGATACAGATTATTCATATCACGTGTTTATTGATTTGTTTTCTCTGACCATTTATTTTAGACTCGATTTTCGCGCCATTATAAAGTACAACAGCAATCCAAAATTTTTGATCTCATTGTCTCAGAACCTAAAAGAAAAATGGGTAAACCAAGTACTGTATCTTGTCTCGATATTACTAGCCAGACTCGCTATTTGCAATACCGCATTCCATGTTGCGTCACTCTAATGTTTACTCACTCGCCCGCTTACGCTCTTAAACCAACCTTTTTCAGAGAAGCTATCTGGTAGCGCTCAATCGACCTTGATGCAAATACAATCATCGTCAATGATATCGAAAAGAAAAGAAGGCAAGTTAAACTCGAATAGCATTGCCAAAAAGTTAGTATCAATGCAATTGGACGCTGCTCTGTTAGCACCCATTGTGAAGATGGAAGGCATTGGTGGTAAGCAAGTGGTGAGTTATTATGCAACGATGCCGCCAACTCTTTCCTTGTTCACGTTTACCATTTGAAAATTTCAGAATCCAAACAGGACCTTCCATTACCGTCCCACAGAATAAAGAAGACAAAAGCAAAGGTTGGACGTCGTAAGTCACATAAGAAATTGCGAAGGAAGGTTGAGAGAGCCTTGGTGAATATGGATAAAACCGAGGTTAAAGTTGCTAAGAGAGTTGAAAAGACTTTACGAAAGCGACAGCTGAGAGATACTTGAAAGTGTAATGGAAAATGGGATCGATTTACAAAACTTGTCTGGCTGACGTGTTTGTCACAAACCGTTTTTCAAGATGGTCGTTGGCGGTGAGTTATTAGACGATGACGATGGGGAGACTCTATTTGAAGTTGATTAGTACTTGATTTCACTTATTATTACGTTTATTTCAACCTGTTTTGCCACTACACACCAATGAGAGCAATACTAACGTGTAGGATATTATAAGGTGCAAAGTTGCTTTTAACGACATTGCGTATTAATTGCATTATAAATAGACGTGTTATTGTTCTTATTTGTTTGTTTTTAGTTTGATTAGAAATTATTGAGTTTGTCTAGATTCACTAACAATTAAAAATCACGCTCTCATGGTTAATGTTTATTGTCATGTTTGTCTTCTGTCCTAGTTGAAACTCTATCCATCCATTTTCCCAATCCTTGAATACCACCTTCACACGTGTTGCAGGATATGCTGCAGCTTTTTAATATGCTTGCGATTTAGATAACCCGGAATAATCAAGTATATAATGTTATTAGTTAGCTCAAAGCTTCTCTGATGAAATTCTTTTTAATCGATCCTGCGCCTGAAGTTCTTGATGTTCCAAGAACAATATTATTATAAAGAAACGGCACTGGACGCGGTCAAGAACAAAAGATCCCAGAGAGTTTTCAAGTTTATTTTTTCTTGTAATCTAAATTAATGCTATTATTTCAATAGCTTATAGTATGTCTATTATAAATTTACCCAGATATTAGAAAGGTAATTAATACCCATCGAGAATGAGATGCTTTTCGCTGTCCACTGTTGCTATCCACGAGTGAACTTGCCGTAGATGTGAAGCAAGAACACAGATCCGATGAAAGCAAGAGCTATGATTATGACTGCCACTGGGTCACTAAATGACAATCAAACAATGCAATGTGAATAAGCAGTATATATTATGGGATGAAATGGTAGATGCGTCATTTGCTTACACTTTAAGTCCAGGAGAATCATCAGTGTAGAATTTCAGCATAGTTGCTGAGCTACTAGCTCTGTTAGTTATAGCACCTCCTCCTTGACGTCTCCTATAAGAGATCAGACGGAATACGAGTTACGGCATAGAACCGTTTAAGCGGGTCTCTAGTGCACTCATCCAATTCTTACCTCAAGGAACCTTGTGATCCAGATGGTTCGGCCTGTATGATGGGAAGTCAACCGGTTAGTTACAAAGAATACTCGTGCATCAGTTATTGGAATAAAGCGTTATTATTGTCATTAGATCATACCATTCCTAAACGAAAGTGGGTATTAAGGTTTCGTGTATATACGCGAGTAACGCTTGAGTATCGAAAGGTGGACAAACGGCTTAAAGTAACAGTAAGACTTGAGATCCTTCAAAAACTCAACTTACTTTTTTACTTATTTGTGTTAATTCTATGTATACGAGGCATTGAATGATTGGTTTATTTGCATACATTAAAGAGTAAATGCTACAATTGGTCGACATGGTCATCTGACTTGTTTAAAAAGGGGGGCACCTATTGACACCCCCAAATGCAGAAATGACGAAAACGCGAGTCATGAATTATGAGCGCTTATTTAATAGAGGCACACTGGAAGGTCATAAAGAGAGACTCTTGGTTACGTACGAACAGTGATTGTATGTCGTATGTAAATCCCGTCACTATGTAAAATCCCGTTTGGGGTCCCTAAAAGCCGCATTTACATATGTTCTTTTTTTTGCATACAATTCCAATGTTCCTCGACCTGGAGCATTAATGGTAGAAAAGTTAAACATTGGAATAAATCAACAGCATCACTGGCTTGAAACAAGTACTGACTTTTTCAAGTGTAAGCCGACAAGAAATATATTCATTCCTGCATCATTTAGCCTACCGTTGCATCCAGAATGTGCCGTGTTTAGAATGGAATAAACATTTAGAATTAGAACATTGAGGTGTAAAATCAACATCCTAACCTGTTCATATCCCTTATTTCTTTTGCGTGGGGTCAAATTGCTACTAATTTGAAAAAGTTTACTTGTTGCTTCTCAAGCAATTTTCTTTTTTCCTCAATCAACTTGATTCTTGCAGAAAGATTCCAAAACCGATCTATTGCCCTTGAATTTTTTTCGCGCTCACAAAGTTCAAAGAACTAATACTATTATCGCAGGTAATCTTCAAATACTTTTCGCCTTTATTCAATTTCTTAATTCCATCAAATACCAGGCTCAGTGTGCCATTAGGATAATTTCGTCTTCATCGAGAACGTAATTAATTTGTTCGCGTACTGCTTCATCTTGGATACCAAATAAATGCACTTTACGCGGACTGAGATAATAAATTTTACTTACTTGTTGATCGGAATGGGGTACGTGAACGTTTTGTGCTCAATCGTAACTATAATGAGCAGTAGCGTTAATGCTACAATAATCAGCTTTACCTCTCGTCATAAAATGCTCATTTACTAATTTTTTCTGTTGTTCTGCTAATTTTGTATTCTTGTTGTAATAATTTCTCTCTAACTTAGCCTTAAGTAAATTTTTTTAGTAAATCTTTCGCTTCTTCTTCCTTACGAGCATTATACTGTAAGCCATTCCGAAAATGTTGGCACGTGTCACATAAATCCGTTCTTGGGCTCATGATTTGAATATACGGCGTTAATTGGTGCCATAACTTGCGGAACGCATCATATATTTTAACAAGTTCAACGTGCTATCGTTTTCGAGACCTGTAATAAAATTATGATAGACCGATTTATAACTCGTTTCAGCTGGCAAAAGTGTAAGCGGTTGAGTAATGCGATTGACGTTTCTACCAGGACTTGGTAGTCCGTAAATTTCAGCATAGTTTTCGAGAAAATTCTTCACGGCGGTAGCAACGGTTATATCAATAGTTTCCATCGCGGTACTCGTTTGATGTTACCGTGAATGCGCGGTATTATACCATTCGTGGCTAGATGATTTCTGACGTTTTTGAAGTGAGTGCGACCAATTCCTAACATACTGAGATACGTTTTCTGACAAAGGGGCGTATTGCGATCTCAATAATAAAAGGTTTTTTTATTAATACGCGTTTTCTTTTTAAGACGTCGACTGGCACTTATTTCATTGCTTTCAGTTGGGCCATTAAAAATATATCTTGTTCAGATCTAGAGAGAGCTTGAAACGCTTCACGTAATTCAGCAAACCCTTCTCTCAAAATCATTTTTGAACAACCACAATTGCAACCTACCTCCAGAAAACGCATGGCTTTTTCATATTCAGAGCCGTTATAATTATAATTTTCCATATACGGGTATTTCTATATATAAATTTTATGCTTCAACAATTTGTTTAGTTTATTGATTTCTTTCATTTCATTTGTCCTTCTTACTATTAGTAATGGTCTTTTTACAAACTGAGAAGAAAATTGGTAACTATTGTATTAAAAAACTCAATCAAACAATTAATATTCTGTTTTGATAAGTTTCTCATTATGTTATAATGCAGTGATAGTAAAATGCAAAAAAATTGCAGAAGATATATAAGGGACAGAAATAACACTCAAACATATACATAATCTCGCACTACATGAAAGAAGCTAACAAGGAAACAGCTGAGGATCATCACCGCGTAAGGTAAGTAACATCTCCTCCTTGCCATGTCGAATGATAGTCATGGTGCTGTAATCATCTGTATATAGAGCATACCAAACATTCAGATTCAAATTTTTGATGTCTGGCCTCAAGGAATTGTGTCTGAAGTCGATGATAGCCCAACTTGAGAAAGGAATTTGTCTGTACCTACCAGTTGACCTAAAACAATCAATGTGATCACCCATCCTTTGACCCTCTCGCATTAACTCCACTCCCCATTTGAGTCCTCCATTGATATAGAAATCAAGAAATCCTGATGAACCAAACAGCTTGCCAACATCAGGACTGATTGTATGGCCCCCTGGAATGGCTGTGCTTGCAGCCATCATCCATGCTTTCTGCCATGCTCTCTCAAGTAGATGGTTGTTTGTTCCATAGCTAAGAGATTTGTGCAATTCTGAAGGTCGCATACGCTCGATGCTGGTTTGTAGAAAAGCTTCAAAGCTTACACCTGGCTCCAAAGTTAGTGGTGAAGTATACAGGCGCTGGCCCATGATGATTCGGACAACTGGGGCTGCAAACTGTAGCCGGCTTCTGCCTGAATAAGTTACCAAGCCAGAACGTGTGAGCCTTCTAAGAGCTTCCTGCATCTCAGCAGTCTTTGTATCTACAATAAAGGTTGAATCATCATCCAGTGTATCATATGCTGTTTTCAGAAATTGGGTATCAGCTGGAGTTGGCTGCCACTTTGCCATCCAATCAAACACTCGCGTTCTCTGTATCTCAAGGAAATAATCATATGAAACTATAGAAAGTCGTAGGTCATCACCTTTGAAACCACGTCGATACTGCCGTTGTAGGTATTCCAAGGTCCGCCTTACTAAGTGAGGGTGTCCACGAGTTGAATTGTAGACAGATTCAAGTAGATCATCAGGTATAGTGAGAGGATTTTCTTCATCATCAATATATTCAATAAATTTGCTTTTTAGGTCTTTAAACTCATCATTTGTAAGGCGTAATTCGTCCAATCCCATTGGGTTAATGAAGTCAACTGGTGTATAATTGTCCTTACAGATAGCACTTCCTGGGCTTCGATCCTCATACATGCTCAGTAGGAGTACGTGTAAGCCATCTTTTGGGTGGTCAGTATAATATTTCATGTCATTCCAAAAAGCCAAGACTCCATCACCATCGTAGAGCATCTGGGCCTCGTCAATGAGGACAAATATCGGATCATTGCTGTTGGTGCATTCAGTCCACGTGCACTGAACTTCTTTTCTCCAGAATGCATCAAAGGTCTTATTGTTATGTAGGAGATCAGGAAACTCGTCTCTATGCCAGTGCGCAAATGTGATATATTTGACTATGAAACCTTGATCCTTAAAACGTCGTTCGAGCACTTTGGCAAGCGTTGTCTTGCCCGAGGAGGGTGGGCTGCGTAAAAGGTTGATTTTGTATTCACTCCAGTTTTGACAAATTTTGTTTTGGCGGCTTTCCGAAATGACAATCAGACCAGCAGCTTCTTCATGTGTACGCTTTGTACCTTGAGGTAATACTGATTGCATGTTAATGGAGGCATAAGTTAGCATCACGAGCGCATGGGTGAAGTCTACTCCAATACCATTCACTGACAAATTCATAGCATATTACTATGTCTACTCTACCCTATGTACACACTGCTCTATGTCCCCAACACCTGAGTCACAAAGTCATTACCTGGTTGAGCTTTTGCAGCCGTGAGTCTGTCCTGTAACAGACGCACTTGTTTCTCCCAGTCCTCCTTCGCCTTCTCCAGGCTCACTTGCCTCTTCTCCAGCTTGTCCCTTTCCTCCTTCCACTCGGCTCGCTGCGTTGGAGTCCCTTCGTCGTTCCGTAACCTCCCCTTCAGCACTTCCAGCCACTGCCCATCTACTCCCTCCTTAAACTCTTTCAACGCTGCCTTCGCGTCTTCCAACTCCTTCTTCGCATCGTTCAATTCTTGCTCAGTTCTTGCAGCCATCTCTTGTTTATTTTGTTTTCGATGAGATGATGCTGTGCAACGTGATCTAATATACTAACCAGTGGCTTAATCGTATGCAGAATGCGACCAATGATAATCAATGCGCAGAAATTCGCGTTTGTCTAATGAACAAACAGATATCACAACGCAATAAATATCATTGAAGCAATACATCGTTTAAAGTAAAAAACAAATCTGTCAATTTTCACCATAACACTACGAAAAATGCTTACATTTACAAGCGAATTCTTTGTTGGAGTATTTATTGGCTTCGCTCTCGGCCTGTGGCTAAATAGTATACTTTATAATGGTCGGCCTAATAATACGGGAGCTTTAATTCAAAGGATGAAGTTACAATCCATAACAAAACTGTCAGCGGCGAACAAAATCTACCCACCAGAAATCGAAAAGTTGTGGAACGATCTAAAGCGATTATACGACAGAAAAACTGTATCGGATCCAAAATTTTTATTTAATAAAATATCGTTTGAAATTTACAAGTTATTTGGTAAAGGAAAAGCTGTTGCAACTTCCACAATACGAAATTTTTATCTTCGACGAACGACTCCGCGGAAGAAGACTATTGAGGTAATTCAACGTTGGATTGACGAAGAAATGAAGGAATATGTAAACCACTCAGATGGAGACAATGAAAAAAAAAATAGATGATAATTATAATGTTATTAGTAATAGCAATGATAAAAAAGATTCCGAAATTTAGATTTGCACCAGAGTGACCAAAGAATAGGTTATACTCATCAATGGCTTTGGGTCCGAGTATTTTCTTCCCATGCAATCACTCTGGTGCTTTTACTATTATTTATATTTCAAAAGCGCGCATTCGATAATCGAATAATAAAATTTATGCTTACAAAAAAATTGAATTATTTTTATGTTGTTTGCCTTCTTTAATTGTATTGTGTCAAAGTAGTGAACACGGTCAAAGCTCAATAAATGCATTCAAACAGTTCTTTATCAACAAGTCAAAAACTATAAGGAATGCTAAACTGCTTTCCTTTACCTGTCTTCTAATTTTCGTTTCTTTCTTGGTTTATCATAAGTTGAGGTGTGAACGGCGATTTGATCAAGTGATTTCTGCGGTACTGAGATAGAGTAGTACAGAAAGATGATCAACATCGACTG
>CAJVPI010000863.1:0-20545 GCA_910592345.1 Paraglomus brasilianum
TGGCATGTCCTTGTTCAGCTGCTTTTCTATACCATTCAACTGCTTTTTGATCATCTTTTTCTACTCCAGTTCCATTATCATAACATAAAGCAAGATTAAATTGAGCAATGGCAACTCCTTGTTCAGCTGCTTTTCTATACCATTCAACTGCTTTTTGATCATCTTTTTCTACTCCAGTTCCATTATCATAACATAAAGCAAGATTATATTGAGCACTGGCATGTCCTTGTTCGGCCGTTCTGTGATATAACTCAAATTGATCCTCTTTTTTCATTCTAGTAGAACACGTATAAGTACTAAATAGTGAAAATATTTTCAGCGTAGAAACAGTGTTACTAAATTTACCCAATGTATAGCAAGTCGTTGAAGTTTTTGGAATAATAATAATATTATGAAGTCCGATTTCGCAAGGAAAAATACGCAGTATCTGGTGTAACAATCTCAAATAAATAGTGCTTCACACGTGATGAGATTCTTCGTGCTAATATAAAGCTTAAGATTGTCCTCGCTTGCGATGTTACTGTTGTATTGATTGGACGTTCTATGTCGAAGGATTAAACATGCGCGCTAACATTCTTTGTTAATAGACTGATAGAATACAGAACTTGAATACTACTACGTAATACGTCTATAAAATTGGGTTTCGTATAGGTGTTTTGTTGTAGAAATCTCCGTTGTGAATTTGTAATTATTAGGTACAGTCATACTTCGTTTATATCCCACTTTGGGATGCAAATGAGGTAGCATAAACCATTCATTTAAATCACGAAGTTTGGGCGTTTAGCCTTTTCTACGGACTCATCTAAGCGTCGAATTATATTGCGTATACATTCTACATCATTTTCTGTTGTAAAATCTCTTTGTTCCAAGAACTTTTTAACTATATCGATATCAAGTGCAGAACGTAAAATAGAAATTATTGTAATACTAGTATTTGTATCATATATTACTGTATTAATATAGTAAATATATGACTTGTGTAATATTAGTATTAGTGTCGCTTATTATTATAGTATGATATTAATATATCACTATATGATATGGAAATTTGGGTCAGCAATATTGGGAGATAGATATCTAAAGGGGGCACAAATGAGGTAAAATACAATAGAGGAAATCCATCGGTGGAATATATCTGAGGTTGGGATATTAAGGGTGGGGATACAAAAGAGGTATGACTGTATATGTTATGCTAATTATTATATAATCGCTAATTAACTTTCGTCGTTAGTAATCCTTTCATTACAAGGGTCCGCCAAGTCTATTAAATATAAAAATATCGTCATCCGAAAATTACGTGTCGGAATAATTCCTGATTATCTTTAGGAAATCTTTTCGACGTTCGCACTCTTTTGAAATTTCTCTCTTTATTTCTAAAAATCGCAAAAGAAAAAGTATCATGGGTAGCGAAATTGCAGCGTGTAGAGCTTGGTAATAGACAGCCTGACCCCGGCACTGGTGATGGTGGAGATGGCAGCAGATTTGGTGATGTTAATATTAATGCTTTGTTGTAGTCAACTTTTTGTTCAATACTTTCTTCCTATCCCTACTTATTACTTCGTAATGCTTACTTTTGACACAAGCTAAACACAATAATTTTTCACTCACAGCCAACCCCTAAAATAACGGATTATTGCAGTTTTTACTCTGTTCCGTATGCCCTGCTTCTTTTAATTCTTCCCACAAATAAAAATTACCCACCCGACGAAAAGCTCCCCATTCTTTCAAATCCAACTTCACCCCTACTCGCAAATGTTTTACTTATGCCTTTTTCTCTTGCGAGGCAATTGCTAACTCTTGACTATTTTCCTGCTTTTGCAAAACTGCTCTTTAAACTCTCACTCCTCGCGAGCTTCGGCTTTCAACCAATCAGCGAATTTCTCGCACTCGAAGCAAATTTCCCATGTGATTATTGCAGTAGAGTCAAACCTCCATAAAAGACCATCCGCAACTCTCAATAGCATCAAAGCAACTCAAACCCGTAGTTCGATTGATTGGTATAGTAAACTCATACGAGGAAAAGAAGACATTGCAAATTACAGTGTATTTAAAATTCCGAATTGTATTAGCTATCAGATTCTCAGCTAATTGTTTTACGAGGGAAGGTGATCGATTTCTTTGTACAGTTTATCTAACGGTTAATACCTTGGATCAATCTTTAGAAATCGGACAACTCGTAACATTTATGTTTCGTCTTGCTACTCCCTATGACTCGTTTGATTACGCGCGAAATCTTTTAGTGGGATTTACTAATCTCTTATTTGATAACAACAGTCAATCACTCGTCGACACCACATCAAATCCGTACCCAACAGAGGATGACACTATAACGCCGTATGGTGGGGGACACAGGTACGCATCAAAACAAAAATCGATGCATTTCAAACAATAATACAAGCATTACTGTATTAATAATTCAAAATTTAAGAATGCCATTTTTTTCTTCTTGATAAATGTTAACAAATTATGTTTGTGGTCTGAGATATAACCGTTCAAAGTTTAGTTAATTTATATAGTGAGCAGAAATTTGAAACAGCCTTTTCTGGTATATTTCTTAGGGCCTTAATAAAATGTAATCCCGTGTCACATGAACTTTGATCTCTAAAATGAAAAATTTTCGCTCTTTAATAATGGGTAGACCCACAAAACGCACTCAACACTGTCGTGAGCTTGCGAAAACCAGCAGATTCCCTGTATAATGCCATAACCGACAATGTTTTTATTAATGATAATAGATTAGACTATTCCGTGATGTGAAAAAAACGATCGTAACGAATGATGATTGTGCGCGTCATATTCTTGCAGCGCATGAAGATTTCAAAGCTAACAAACCGCTACTCCAAGAGGTAATTGAGAGCATGGGCCACAAAGTTATCTTCTATTCCAAATTCCATCTTGAGTTAAATTTCATTGAGCAATATTGGGGCGCTGCTAAACGATATACACAACAACATTGCGATCACACTTGGAACAGTTTAATATTAAAGGAAACTCTTCCATCTGCATTTGATTCTATTTCTCTACAGACAATACGAAAATATGCACTAAGGACCAACGATTTATGTATTGCTATAGAAAGGAATTGGAGGGACAACAGGCAGAATTTGCCATTAAAAAATATATGAGTCATAGAACGGTTCCTGAACCGATTTTTGAATAAAATTAATCCCACCGGTAGAGAACATGGATTACTCGAGGACGGGCTAATTATGGAGAATTAGTGTCTACGCATCGACACCGAGATTGTGAGTATGAAAGCCTACTGTTAAAGACCACCAACTGTCACTTTCGTTTAATAAAAGTAGGAGACGCCACAGCTCCGCTCGAAATGAGCTAAATTCCTAGAGTCGATTATCGATTGCTCCCCCGCGGTTGTTGACTCGACATATCTCATATTTACGAGACAAAAGTTATAAGTAAAATAAAGTAAACATATTATTCTGCAGTTTGCATTATTATGTAAATCTTCAAGAATATGTGAATGCTTTTTTTTTATCTTCTTCATAAGGAATGATGAATATCCCCTCACCTCCTCACCTCCTTCTCCTCATTTATAATAGCTCTGTTTAACATGTTAAAATAAGCTCTAGCATGTGCATATTAATATTCCAATTTCTTTAACTCTGATACGATATTGCTATTGTAGAAATGGTAAATGGGGAGGGGAGAAACAATCAGAAGAAAAGGGAAGAGAAAAGCAATGATGCAATCATAGGACTTGATAATGTGGTGAAACATGTTCAACAGAGTAATTTAGACATTAGCGAGTCGTTAACGAAGGAGTTACATAATCTCGGAAGATTCGTTATATACAAGAAGCACAGCATTGAGAAGTAAACTACGTTGGAGTAATAAATCAACTTTTTGAATCGATCTTTCGATTTGACGGAGGAACCGTGCCTTCCGTTATATCGAGTTTCACTATGTATTGATTGATTTTATTTATATGACGTAAAAAATAAAGTTTTTATTTGAAGTATATACACGTTTATAAGTAAAATTCCGTTATACTTATCATGACGTTTTGCATTTACTGTTAATTAACTTTAGTGAATATGAAGGTTTCGTTAAACAGTCACATGTCACAGGAGAATAGGTGTGAATTGGCAATGAACGGCGATTTCTTTCAAGCTAAGAAATATAAACAAGCACATAACGATTTAAACATAATCATAAGATCATACTTTCGTATTTTGTTTACTTTTTTTTCCTTACGCAAGTGAAAAAAGCTCACGCCTGTCATCCTGCCGGGGATGATTGACGACGGCGATTGGGAGCGTACGTAATAAATTTCAAACAATTTCTAGTCTATAATTATTCACAACTTTGGGTAAAAAAAAAAAAAAAGCAACACTTTTTTTTTTCATAGCTTGCCTTGATAAGGTTGTAGATGTCAAATGGTTACTGAATGCGCAGCTCGACGGTTGATGAAGATGGAAATGCTCGGTCTCCGCACGCGCTTGGCCACTTTTCCTTTGATGATGGCAAGGGCCACTGTTATCAATTTCTATGAGATCCTCAATTTGTTAATATTAATAACCACGTTTGTGACTCGAACGAGACGTGAGGAATTTTGTTGCTATCTTCTGTGCTTCTCAAGATTTATACTAGGAATAGTCAATAGTGCTTTATAATAACAGTTGAGACTGTCGCTTCGCTGACGGTATAACTGCATAAATGTAGTGTGTAACTCCATGAATTAAAGATATTAATATTCTATGCATAATTTATATTTTTTATCGTAAATTATACACATCATAACTATGATTTCCATAAATTATTAAACACTATAATCACTCTTATATTATATGAAGCATATGAATTTATTATTCGCAATGATCAAACTGCTCATACTAACCATTAACATATCATAATGCAGTTGGAAAAAACTTATTGTCCACGTTCATTTTTTTGGTCCTCAAGCATACCAGCATATTGCCACCCTTTTCTTTAAATAAGCATTACATACTAATCTAAACCACACTCAACTGACAGAAGGTCTATTACTATTACATTGTTATAATTTCTGTCTTCGGATAGTTGATTATATTTGTCTTCAATAATGTCTTCCATGTAGCTGAAACTTTTAAAGGGTCGGCACTCTCATTTTCTTTATGCCATTCTTTATGAAGACACAATATGTTGATACTGGATCGAACCCTCTAAGATGGCCAAATGTAGCTTGATTAATAATGTATACTAATAAGGTTAATTCAGTTTACGACTTAAGGTTACTTTCAACTAAATAACGTTATGTGAGGTTGTTAATGTTCTGAACCTTACATTTTCACTTTAAGCATTCGCGTTGAGCTATGGGAGAACACGTTGTTAATATAAGATCTTTATTGACAACTACAGAGTAGTTGTCAATGTATTTTTTCAGTTAAAACTCCGTCCGGGTTGATCAATTGTTGTAAGCCCAGGAGGAATCTATTAAGTAACCTGTTGAGAAAGATAGGGAAAGAAGGAAACAATAGCTTTCGTAACAAGAGTTCGCGGCAAAGAGCTCGTAATATACACGATTATCCATATGTACGACTGCATGGTCAATCAGTCCATCGACTTGTTGAGTGGTTGACTGCCAATTTGCGTGTGGTCTGGGGATATAATTCTTACCAGCTCGTCTGGGTCAACGGTACAGTATTTGTAATAACTGAACCATGGCATGCGACACAGTTCTTCCCCGAGTTTACGAAAATTCAGCTTAATAGCATCTTCACTATCAAAAGCCCGTTTGCCAATTTTGCAGCATGCAAACGCATACTAAGAAAGAAGGTACGTAAAACATACCCATACTAGTGTGTAAGAACGCGTAAATCGAAGTCTGTTGTATACCGACATGATGCTCTTTGGATACTCCCCGCCAATACTGTCAAACATCTATCGAGACTATTCATACACTTGGTTTTCCATTAGCGCATGTTGTACGCCACGTAATTGAAGACACCAGTGAAGCGCTAAATATTGTACATAAATGCTATGGTGATCCTCTTTTCTAAGAAACGTCATCAGCAATGAAGACGCTGAAACAGTTGAAAAGTCGTCAACCGTTCGCTCCTTGATTTGCGAAAACTGAAGCCTAGCATAAAGACTAGTTGTATAGTTATGGCTTACAAATTTTCGGGAAGAGATGTAAGCTATCCGCAAAACTGAAGACTCTTCTTAAAGATTAAAGCTCTGAATATAACCTTCAGTGCTAGTTTGCCCACCGTCATCATTTGAGTATTATTTTATTCTCTTACTAAAATCAAAGCTTGATAATAATATAAAGTATATACGACAGAAATAAACTAGCGTTTGCTTCCAAAAATTGCAAAGATAGTACAGATATAATTCGTATTAGCACAATGAATTCAAAATGTTCTTGGATAATAGACATTACCTACAATATTTACATGCCACCTCTTCTCTATTTCTCTCTATATTGTCTTATTCCGCAATGACATTCTCCCGCACGATTCTATCTCACAACAAACCCCTCCCAAAATTATCTTTACAACCCATTTCAACGGCAGCATCCCTTGTACCATATAATTTTTTTTCAGCATACACGTTCACAAACAGCTCTAGTCCCGATATAACTGGTTTTTAAAGCAGATCCTAACTGCCGAAATTCGGGCTGACTCATTGACCTCCATAGTCGCGCATACGGTTGTTCGTCATCGGATGTTTCGTCGTCATCTACTTTCGTATGACTACTTTCGTTGCTACTTGCGTTACTGCTTTCGCCATCGCTAAACGTCTGTTCTGCACATCCCCAAGGTTCCCAATTCACTACATCGTCCTCCTCTGTAGACGTTGCTTTATCCACTTTGGACGATGTTGTCGATTCCAAAAGTTCGGTTGGTGTGCATGACGAGATAACCGATGGCTCTGGAATGGCCGATGTAGCCTCGAATGCGTCAAGGTCAAACACGGGGAATGCAAACTTGCGATGAAATGGTAATTGGTAAGATGGATTACGACGTTGGTGCAAAGGTAGAGTGTTTTTTACGAAATCGCCTGCTGAATCAAGGGCTTTCTTTGCCGAATCCAGGAAATCGAATGCTTGGAATACGTGAACCATATCTATATGATAAATATGTAAAAATGCGTAAATATTTGCCAAACGGACGCATACATTACGAAAAAAGAAAACCGGGGTACCGTCATAGACTTCATACTGCACGAATGTAGTCCTAGTCTGCACTATTTTATTAACAAGAAGAGATATTTCATCGTGCAAGACTTCCGCGTCTCCATATTGTATCAGTATTGGAGGGAGATGGCCCAGGTCTCCAAACAACGGAGATACGTACGGATGAGTTATTAACGATTTACGTTTCTCGTATGGATTGAGATACAATCTTACTGGATGGAAGAGATCATCGTCATTGGGCTTGATAAGCACATCGTATGACTGATTACGGTCCCAACTATCACATGACATTGTTAGATCAACCCATGGCTAAAGTGAAACATGTATAAATTAGAAGATATCTGTATCCGTAGATAAAACTGCTCTCTTAAATGGCTGGGACACATACCGAGAATAACATAGCACCACCAGGCAGTGGCATATGATGATCGCGCAGATACTGCAGCATTGCTAGAGCTGTAACACAAAAAAAATCCAATTTTAGTAAAAAAAAAAAAAAAGAAAAAAAAAAAAAAAGATTACGATCAAAAAAGATTGATATTTTAGTTACCTAAACCGCCGCCTGCACCGTCCCCAGCCACTACGATATTTTGAGGTTGTATCGCAAGTCCACAAGGATCAGTCAAGTACAAGAATGCATGCACAGCGTCATGCAAACCATACGGAAAGGGATGCTCTGGCGCGAGCCGATAGTTGATGGCTGAAACGCCGTGGGAAGAATAAGCAGTTAGGCGAATGTTGTTGCAGCAAAGCAAAGGGCCAGAACATTATAGGCTTCTATGAAGAGCTTACCGAATACCCTCCGTTCTGTCGCTTGAGACAGTCTGCAGGTCAAATCTCTATAGGTACGAGCAGACATTGAATAATATCCACCGCCATGCAAGAACAAGATGACCTGTTCGTTTGACCAACTTGTTCCTTCATTGTCTACCATGTAATGCTTGTGACAAGCCGAGTAATACTGCTGGTTAATCTTCCTCCACAATTCCTTTGTGACTATCCACTCTCCCGCAATCTCTCGCCTGCTTTTACAATCCTCCCCTTCCAAGTCGGTCAGCACGCCCTCCAGTCCATAGGGACGCACTCTGAACGACACGGGTGTTACGATAAGGTCGGATGGTATCAACGGATTGTGAAAGTCTAGCAGTTGCCGAAATTGTTGGATGTTGACCAAATGAGCGTGGTTGAATAAATTACGCATAACGGATATTATCAGAGTCAATTGGATGGGCCATGATGGTTTGCGTGGGCCAGTGACATGATGAGATAAGAAATTGAAGAAAAGGAGTTTAGCTTGAGACGTTATGAGCGATATGTGTTCCAGTATGCGCCATGTGGAGGTTGGTTTATCATGGGGGTTGTGGAGTGGGGATTGTGTTGCCGGCTTTGCTTCCGGCTTTGCTTCCTGTTCTCGCTTCAATTTGTCCAGTACGTGCGACTGGAAAGACTTGTAATCGAATACAGGACATGTCATTTGTTGTGTGTCTTTTATAGAATTCAATTCAAAAAACGGTTTCATACAGAGTGAGTTTGTATTGTAGTTGTAGTACGGAGTGGGGGACTGGGTTTGTCCAGGAGAAACGGATGAAGACAATCGTGGATAGAAACGTGTCCCATTACGTGATATATATACTCAGTGAACCGTCCAACCAGTTCCAAGCATGTTTCGATATTTTTTTTCCATTGCACATGGGCGTTTATCGGACAAAAATGAACCCATGTTCGTTCTTAACATTTTAAAACAATAAAGCGGTTCTGACAATAATTAATTTAATCATTGATAAGATAATATACAATTGCAATATAAATCAGTATTGTATTCAAGCTCGTCCACTTTAATAATTTACGTGGAGAGTTGCACAACTGCACGATTATGTGATATAATTGTTATTGCAACCTTATCATATAAAATGTGCCTCTTCGCCCCTTTTTACTATACACCCCCTCGTTGCACAAGTTGAGGGATTATAATTTGGGTTTAGATTGTCTGCAGCAAAGACAAAGGTCATACACAACGGGGAAATTGTCGCAAGCTGGGAAAACTTTATATTATAATCCGTTTTTTTTTATACGGAACAATCATGCGTTCCCGTACTTTCCTTGGATCGATCTTGGCACGGTTTTGACCATATAAATGCAAATGAAATATGCGCCACGAATTTATACGGGTTTTCTAAAACTACAATAATAAGAATTAGTCACTTTGGTTAAGTAACGGCGACTAATAATACATATGAACTCACTGTTATGTCATAAGATAAATAACTTTGTCTTTCTCCCCAGTTTTTAGCTTTCACATGACACCATCTCCACCTCCACTCAGCTGATCCATCTTCTTCTGTAAAAGGTTCGGAATTTTCCTAATCGTATATTGAATTCCTCATATGCTTGACAATTATGGTTAGCTTTAATTAAGATTCCATTTCCCTTGCGTCTTTGTTTGCTAAGGGCTCACCACGGGAATACGAAGAAAAGAAGCTGTTGAAGGTTATGGGGATGTGATTTCTAGCGGAGTATGGCGGAGTACTACGGAGTACATGTCGATTAATCAACGGCACTCGAAACTGAAAAGAGTGCACGCGTGATCGTAATCGAAATTGGGAGTTTTTTCCGCCTGCTTATTATTTCATGCATATAATCTGTAGATAGATAACGATATAACAATAGTCGATATTAATCCTTCCATAAGAAGGATAGCAGAAATCTACTTTGTTGGTTACACTTTAGAACAATCATGAATAGAATGCATATTTACAGTTGAGTGCAAACAAAATTCAGGTTTGTTGGTCGATTAAAATTTATGATATAACAATGTAGCAATAGAATACCAAGATATTTTCAAAGTTGGTCGCTAAAACGGCAATTCATCTCAATATGAGATGGTAGTACAATAGATTTGATGAACCAACAGAATGGCTTACATTGGGAGGAGAAGAAGAAGAAAACGGTATTTTTGCGGGGAAAAAAAGAGGAAAAAAAAAAAAAAAAAGCACGCCGCCGTTATGCTATTTCTGATGCTCATGTTTTGTCGTGTTACATTCGCGCTATTTATGTCTTTATTCTTGTCGAATATTCGAGTACTTTCGTGTTCACCGAGTTTTCTTTTTTAATATAAAATGTTTCACAAAGTTCAATCGTAAGGGGGAAAGGGAGGTTGTGGGGGTGGGGAGGTGTTTTCTTTCAATAATTCAAAAGTCAGTGTTTTATACAGCTCGAGATTATGAATCACTGCAAATGTCTATTACACGAGTCTTACGAGCTATTTCGCTTGGAAACACTTGATTTGAGCCTCCCCTTTTAAATGCTCTTTATATGGTATATGAATGCCTATGTCATTGGTCAAAGTCGCATAATTTTTAATATTAAGCTATTTATGTCCAAGATTATGTAATACATTATTCATTTAATGCTCAACTATTTGATTAAACAATTGATGTGCCATTTATAGTCTTTATGACCTTGTTCTTCATCTTCCTTTTACGTGTACGATTGTAGCAAGGCCTTTTATTCGCCAACTACCAAGTTCTTATCGCTCTTAATACAACAGTCAGGAGAACATTAACCCCTGGATTCTGCCAAGTTTTTTGATCAACTCGGTCGAAATAAAGAACGATTGAATTTCTTTGACATTCTATGACTATGCTTCAACAGTCACATACTGCTTCCTCATTCATCCCATCGTCCGCCTAAACACGGGCAGCATGCAGGTAAGTGGAAGTTATTTTCCAATAATATAATAAAGTAGTATCCATATAGGGCAAATCAGATTTTAGCTGTCCAGTTTGGAAGAGAAAGATTCATGTAATTCCAACAGACAGGTAAAAGAGATTCGATAAGTGTCAAGTGGGTTTGTTCTTACTATTTAATTGTTTAATCAATAAACCCATCTGTCATATCAAACTTCACGTCTGTCTTAACCGCTTCATTGACTGCTTATCTCGATGGTCTTAATGGTCTTTCTCAACGTCATGGCTTCTGTTGAAAGTATTGAATTGTCCGCATACAAACTATGTACATATGCCCTGACGTGATTGAAGGTGATTGATAACCCGATTTATTGCCAAGTTCTAGCGGCACTATAGCCATTTATAAATTGGATATTTAAATCTTGCGAATTTACTGAAAACCGTTAAACTCCAGTTATACTTAAAAATTGCTACGTATCATACATATTGCCCCACCTCGTTCAAAAACGTGGGGCAAGAAATAAGCTATTAGAACACAAAACCCCAACTTATTTATTATTTAAGCGATCTCGATTACGTACATGTTACACTACAATATAAACACCTTCTTAAGCCACAAACATTGTTCAGCCTACACGCCCAAACCTTCATGCGTAAAAAAAAAAATGTCTGCATGCAAGTTCGAGATCGAGGAAAAGACAAAGTCAACTATGCACCGTTATCGTAGCACAGTTTGCTCCATGCAGTGGGAAGCTACAGTATCTTGAGAAATTAGCAACATCTCAACAAGACATGTTAATGCGGCCAACGTAGTAAATATCGCAAGCTCTGCTATGGTGTTGATACCTTCATCGTAAATTTCCGTGTGTTGAGTTACCTCACCAGAGAAGATGAACTGAGCGTCGGTGCATTTACCTATTAATGCCTTCTACATTCCATTGTACAGTAGAGTGCATGAGTAACCGACTTTTCCAAAACGTAGAAAAGAATGACACGTGAATTCACGGATGAAGATCAACACGAATCTTTGATATTTGTACTTGTATAAATTGTAACCTTGTAGTGTGAGTTTATATTAATATTGGAGAACAACCGTTCAATTAGTAAAAAGTATATGGAAAAAAAAAACTTGTTTTTAAAAATTCCTGCTGTAGTATTTACTATCAATAATCTTGGTATCGTTTTGATTGTCGGAATAAAATGTTGTATATCACTCGGGACCATCTCATCTCAGTCTAGAACTCTATTGTCTCAGTCCAGAACCCAGCCATCTCAGTCCAGAACTGAGACAGGTCCCAAACTGAGGTGACAGCAGTCACGTAGGTGAGTGCGCATCGAATTGTCTAGGTCATTTACTTTAGGAGACATATTGAAGAAGTTCTACAGTATCATCTGGCACAGTTCATGCAAGAATTTGAGTAAAAAGTACAGAAATCCACATAGAAGACTTGCTATGAAACTTTTATAAACTCAGAAACGAAGTTACGACAGAGTCTAGGCCTTAATATTCCATTATGACTTTTAAAAACTCATTGTTAATATTAATCTTGTACATTTTTTTATTAACGCAAAAAGCGAGACCGATTGCTTTTCAAACAGAATTGTAATAGCAACTCCTAGAATGTATATACCAGAATATTTTTTGTTTGGAAATTGAGAAAGAACGGTTTCTAGAGTTAATCATAAAAACAAGTACGCTTTAAATTGAATAAACGAAACTCTAGATTTTGAAATTTAACAAAATAAATCAGTCTTGTACGAAGAAAATATTCAGATAAAAAGATTCATCGCGTTTTTTATAACATAATTAGGCGATACTTACGTATAAATAAAGGTTCCAACTAACTATCTCACCCTCCAATAGTGACGAGTTATGTATGACGTCCATATTAATAATAAAAGCAGCTCTAGAGGTCCACCTTAGCAAAGGACACGTGAAACTATATTAATAACAAAATTTATACTTTTTCAAGTAAGCTTAATTAACATATGAACACTGTGATGCGGCAATTAACTCAATGCACAAATAAGTAGTTAATCAAAGACACGAAAAGATAGCTTAGCAGCACAAGACATATGTGTGTTAATAGATGCCTATAAAATGTGCCATCATTAACCATTTAGAATCTAATTGATAAGTATACTGTATATATCTCTCATATCAACGTCAAGTTAAAATATACAGTATGCTCGAGTGTACCATTGAGACAGAGTATAATCTGAGACAGAATAAATCATGGCCAAACGTTTTGCACGTCTGGAAACATTGGCACCAACGGAGAAAAGACTCATTATTTCCCAGGTACAACATATCTTAAGATGCAACGCGAATAAGTGTTAAATTCTCACCTTTATATTTATACTTTTAACTTTATAATCTTGATACTGTCATAAACACACGATAGACAGGATTGACGGTTAATACAAAAAATGTATATTTAAACTGATTGAGGGTTTACCCATCAAAAACGAATGCATTTTTTAGCGGTGCAAAACTCGTTATATAATGCAGAACGAAGATTTGCGATGGCCTACTCAGTACGGATTTGCTTGAATATGAATATTGATAAAAAAAACTTTTCAAGGTAGTTTGATTACCCGTTAAACTTAATACAAACGCGTATACCCGGAGGTGGAATGCAAAGCTGTCTTTGTTTCCAAAATTAACATTACAAAATCAGAATAGTTTTTCAAGGTATTGACCATCTCTATCTTTGCAAAGTTGTAATCTCTTATAAGAATTTATGGTATCGCTCTTTTGATATACCAGATGTAATTGTCTGAACAACCATGCAAGCTTTTCAACTTTATTAAAAAAAATACTGCATGCCAGATCAAGGGCGAGGAAGAATTTCACTCTTAAAATCTTATTGGTATAAAGATTGATACCACCCTTTTGCTAATTCCGTGTAGATTATCATTGACAAATTGTTCTCAACTAGCACAATGTGTTGGTGTCTTGCTGCTCAAGCTCAGGTGTTTTAACCCGGCGATAAATACAGTCCTACATCACTTTCTGCAACTTTTGACAAGTTTGAGTGAGAGTTTTTCGAGAGCGAGAAAATCAGACTGTCAAATTGTAAACGGCAATTCGATTGAAGGTGATACTTTCAGAAAACTAGGTGCTTGTTTGGCTCAGTGTGCGTTACATACCCTTTGCATTTCAGCCACCCTGCGCAATATCGGTTGTATGCCTTTTCATAGATAATACGGTTTGACAAATCAAAGCGTAGACATAAGAATACATGCAAATGAGTTTGGTTTTTGTAGCTTCACGTCTAATTACTCATAATCATAACAATTGGGTTATCGATCAGTATCAAGTTGTTGTATACGCAACCGTATCCGATAATGAAGCGAATAGTTCTGTGCAATGTTTTCGAATGTCACTAGAGAATGAGACAAGTATTGGAGTGCTATAAACGCCTTGATGATGCACAGCCATTATTTCCGGATTAGACAGACCATAAATGTCTTATTCTATGACGGATAAGATATTTCCCTTCATGTCAAGCTTTTCACTAAGATACTTGTTATAGTTATTGTAATTGTTGTGTTTTTCTAATTTAATCCCATTCAGAGATCGGGTCCAAACCCATTTTAGACGGTTGACCCATTCACCGCAGTAACAGTGACAACAAACAGTGAACTCTGCCGTGAGAATGTCCTCAACTTTCCAGGGAGTACAACGCGTGTTTAGAAGAAGAGGTGGAAGTGGTAACACATGATAACACATAGCTGACGTAAGCAAATTGCGCAAAATGAGGGATGATATATAAACTGGGTTTAGCCTCCTGGGAATATTAAATACTAATACCCATTTACCACCCACACTTGTCCTTCCATGCGGTAGTTGTAGTATAGAGCAATTATTCCAGGAGGTGTCTAACACTTCCACCTAATAAATCGCTGTTCGTTCATACGTATATACAGTCATCCAAACAAAAAGCTTGTAGCGGTAGATCACCACATTTACTCTCATTTAAAATGGCTGATCCGTTCTCAGAACAAGACGGGTCGTAACATTCTTATTATGCATCATTACCATCATTTACGTTGTTGAATTTTGCGTTGCTCATTTACTATTTGCATCTTTCGTTGATCGGCCGTACACCTGCGTATTCCCGAAATGGAACCAAGTATAGATATTTCCTCACTCTAATTAATCCATGCTGTACGTATCTGGTTTAGCGATTGGCCGATGAGCATGGTGGCCCCTCCCCCCCCACTGTGTGGCTGTGTGAGATTCGATCAGATAAAGGATTAGCTCTTGGCGTTTTCCCCGTTTTCCCCGAATTTTGATATACCATTATTGCAAATCTTTTTGCTCGAGATAGTCTATATCATCGGAACTACTATAAAATAGATACACTTGTCGTTGTGTTGGCTGCTAATGCGATTCGATTAGCCATGCGCTATCTCGGTTTATCGACAGAGTTTCTTTTCTTTTTTTTCCCCCAACTGCTTCTCAAATAATAAATGGTAAATTACTTAATCACCAAAGTTTCGAATCAACGTGTTTTCTCCTACATTGGATGCAGGATAGATACATTTCGACACGCGCACCACCAACAAACTTTCATACGCATAATGCAAACACTCCTCATAAGTGTAACAATAAGCACTTCGCATACCTTCTATTTTTTTGCCGCATCTGATAGGTGCAACCCCCCTTTCTCAAAAAATCTTTATAAATCCTACGGCCCCATCACCCTCGTAGTTCCTCTCCTTTCAGTGGGATAATTAATCATTACGCCCCCTCCACCCTATCAATTTCATCCACTTATCTAAACACAGATCAACAATGTGTGGAATCTTCGCCTATCTCAACTATCTTCTCGAAAAAGACCGAAAACACATCATAGAGACTCTCATAGCTGGTCTAGCACGTCTTGAATATCGCGGCTATGACTCTGCTGGCCTTGCAATTGATGGCGACGAAGCGGGCGAGGTCTTTATCTACAAACAAGTCGGTAAAGTAGCCGCACTAAAGAAGCTCGTATCCGAACAAAGCATAGATTTGGAGCGACCTTTTGTCAGTCACTGCGGTATGGCCCATACTCGTTGGGCCACTCATGGACAGCCATCTCCTACAAATTCCCATCCCCACCGTTCTGACCCTAAAGCCGATTTCAGCGTAGTTCACAACGGTATCATTACGAATTACCGGGAACTCAAGTTAGTCCTTGAGAAAAAAGGATACATATTCGAATCCGAGACTGATACCGAGGCTGTTGCTAAACTCGCAAAGTATCTGTACGATGAGCAGCGTGGCAACAATAATTTGACTTTTACGGCTTTGGTTAAGGCCGTAGTCAAAGAATTGGTTAGTTGTTGATTTCTTTTACATTAATCTACGAACTTGAGTATCATCGGAAAATTCAATGATGTTAACGACACCTGTTTCCCATAATTCTATAGGAAGGTGCATTCGCTCTTATCTTTAAGAGTACGCATTTCCCTAACGAAATCGTCGCCACGCGCCGTGGTTCTCCCCTGTTGGTTGGCGTTAAGACGGAAAAGAAATTGAAAGTTGATTTTGTTGACGTGGAATTCGGTACAGGTCAGCAGACGTTCCAATACATGCATTACAAATCTTGTGTTTCGTATAAAATTTTGCAAGATTTTTTGTACTGATATATTGTCGTGTTTATTATTGTCGTGTTTATTATTGTCGTGTTTCCCCTTTCCCCTTTCCTCTCCCTCGTTTGTAGACGAGAAGGTTGAAGCGGCGAATCTTCTAGCTCCACCAGATGCTCAGAGACTCCGCCGTAGTCAGTCGCGAACATTCCTCAGTGAGGATGGAATGCCTCAACCAATCGAATTCTTCCTTGCATCTGACCCATCCGCTATTGTCGAGCATACGAAGCGTGTGCTTTATCTTGAAGATGACGACATTGCTCATATCAGTGAAGGAGGTATGGCAAATATCGAATTAACATCGAGATAGATAGTACAACAACGGACGATCTGATCTCAGTACATCACAACTGATTTCATCAAAACTCAATCGTCTTTTTATTTCAGAACTCCATATTCACCGTCTCAGACGTGACGATGGCATCTCAGCAGTCCGTTCTATCGAGACTCTGGAAATTGAAATCAACAATATTATGAAGGGCAAATTTGATCACTTTATGCAAAAGGAAATCTACGAGCAGACAGATTCCGTTGTGAACACTATGCGTGGTCGTGTTAACTTTGAAACTCACAAAATTACTCTGGGCGGTCTTAAGGCTTACTTGCAGACTATTCGTCGATGCAAACGCATTGTCTTTTGTGCTTGTGGTACCAGTTACCATTCTTGTCTAGCGGTAAGTTCATGGTATTGCATATCAGTTGCAAACTTACACGCACGTAATGATATTATTGAGTGATTAGTCAACATGTTTCATCTTTTCAACTATTCATATTAGACTCGTGCAATCTTTGAAGAACTTACTGAAATTCCAGTCTCGGTCGAGTTAGCGAGTGACTTTCTTGACCGTAAAACACCAATCTTCCGTGACGATGTTTGCGTCTTCGTGTCACAATCAGGCGAAACGGCAGACACCATTCTCGCCTTGCGATATTGTCTTGAACGCGGTGCTCTTTGTCTTGGTATTACCAACACTGTCGGTTCAACTATTTCTCGCGAGACTCATTGCGGTGTCCACATCAATGCCGGTCCCGAAATCGGTGTTGCTTCTACTAAAGCGTATACCTCGCAATTCATTGCTTTGGTTATGATGGCCATTCAGTTGAGTGAAGATAGGACGTCTATGACACAAAGGCGAAACGAAATTATTGACCAGTTGAAGAAGTTGCCAGATTATATCGATGAAGTTCTGAGCTTGGATCAAGAATTGAAAAAATTGGCTAATGATGTGCTCTATAAGGAGAAGAGTTTGCTAATTATGGGACGTGGTATGCAGAATGCTACTTGCTTGGAAGGTGCCTTGAAAATTAAGGAAGTATCTTATATGCACTCCGAGGGTATCTTGGCTGGCGAATTGAAACACGGTCCGCTGGCTCTTGTCGATGAGAATATGCCTGTAATTCTTATTATGACAAAGGATTCCTTGTATCCGGTATGTTTAATTAAATATTGAAGTAGCATCTATGGTAGAGATCATTATTATTGGATATTCTTATATTTACTATTCAGTATTGAATAACGTGTTATTGTCTCGTTTACTTATTACAGAAAGTGCAAAGTGCTCTTCAGCAAGTCACGGCTCGAAAGGGTCAGCCTATTATCATTTGTAACGAAGGCGATGACGAATTATCCAAGAATTACAAGACTATCACGATACCGCAAACTGTCGATTGTCTTCAGGGTATTCTTGCCATCATACCATTACAGCTGCTCTCGTACCATTTGGCAGTGTTGCATGGAGTCGATGTTGATTGTCCAAGGAACTTGGCCAAATCTGTAAGTGCTCTAATAGATCGGCTTGTTCAAGAATTTTATTATTGATTATTATTCACTAGCGGTGAACCCATTAATTAACGATATTTTTTTCTCTTTCCAGGTCACTGTCGAATAACAAGACGATGCACAAAAGTAGAAAGTAAACTAACTTATATATATACATATCAATAGTTATATAACATAATGCATTATAACGAATTTCTTTGTACTTATTCCCCATATTTCAAAAGGACATTTCAGTACTAGTATGTTTATGGGCATTTCATAAATGCAATACTATTTGATTAAAATTGGGGAGGCTATCCTCGTTTACTAAACGCAACGCAGATGAAAAGAGACTCCAATACAAAAATATACGTTTTTTCTTTATTATCCCAATCATTTGACATCATTATTACATTTAACGAACTGTTGGATGGCCAGTCTATTAATTCGGCTGTTCTGCCAGCACATTTAGAATCATTGTCCCGTTGGAATTGACCAACCGACCCCGCTGGGTATGACAAGAATAACTTTATTTTGTGCCACACGTCTCATGTGTGTTCTATCTATACTCTGGTTGTTGACGCGTAAAGACTTTCAATAAACAAATAGCTAATCTCCGGAAACGCTTTAAAAATTGAATGTTGAAATTCTATCGTAAGAAAAACCACGTGCTATCGGCAACACTAACAATTATTGTCCTAAGAAAGGTACAAGAACACTTGGAATGTAACAGAATCTTTGTAAAAAATTGTCAGCATAGGCGCTCGGCCAATTTGCTCTATTTAAAGATATAGCGCAGGAGGCTTCTTTGTCAATAATAGGTTAGGTATTTACAAATATTCGGAACCACATTCCACGATGGGCGGTTTCAGCATACAACAATCTAAACGCGCCGTCAACTTGTAAAAAAAAGGTTATAGACTTGGCTATATAATACGAATACAAGGCGACTTGCCATTCATGAGAGTACTCGAAGATGCTGAGGAAAGATAGGCTTGGTATTCCCATGATCCTCTCTCCTCTGTTGACCATTTATCAATTTCCAAGTTGACAAGGATGCAATAGTCTTCCCATCCCTTTTGCGTAAAAGATGTTGTCTCTGACCCATTGTCTGTCAAATACGGCCATAAGTATCGTTGTACTGATGGGATGGTAACTTGTTTATTATTGAAAATAAACCATCGTTGGAGGGAGAGTCGTTGCTGTTGTTGTCATTGTTGTTGTTATTGTCGATGTTGTTGTCATCGATAAGGATTGTGATTATATCGTGGATCGTTGTGGCCATAAGACATTTTTATGTCGATCGGTCATCGTGTCTAGTAATTTAAGAATACTATCTAATATCTTCTCGACTGCACGCTTTTGCGAGTATACAGATTGTCGCAATTGGTCTAATCATTGTATTGATTGATTCAGAGTCTATGTTGAGGTACGGAATGGGTGTCAATGAACATGTTAGTCCTAAGTTCTGAGAATGAGTTGGCACTGTGTGCTGATCCATTGTCGCTGCTCATGTTGATTTATTGTTGATTGATTAAGATTGAATTTGATTTCGGCTTGAGTGATTGTTTGATATATCTGATGTACTTGCCGATTCTCAGTTTTGTGAAGTAGGGAGTTGGCAAAGGCCGGGCGCGCAGCTTATGGTCATACAAGCTCGCCACTAATATTACTGGTTCTAGTCTTGTAGATTCGACCATACGCCTCCAGCTATCATCAGTTATGTAAGAGCTGATTTGTGTGCCAACCGGTGGCAAACCAATTTATTCCAAACACTCTTCGCTTATTACATCACTTCAAAAATTTCATCCAAATCGGGTGCTGTTTCAAATTTCTTTTCCACTCTCGCTATGTCACCACTTTATGTAATAAAATGGAACAATCTCGAAACCCAGAATGTACCAGAATCGGTTTAATTAAATTATACGTGTGGCTTATCGAACTTGTTAATAGACGAAAAATATTTTACTGCATGTACTCCGATTCTATTGTTCTTATTTACGGAAACAATCGTAATGATGTGTTACACTAGGCAATATTTTGATGCGGTTGACAGCACACTCTGTCAGCGGCTTTCTACGCGAGGCGGCTGTGGCGACAATAGGGCCCTGTAGTGTCGATGTTTAGCGATGAGGCCACCGACTTAGCCAACTTTATTATACTACTTAATATATTTTTATAATTCTATATCTAAGATCAGACATTATCATAAACCAATTATTTCTTTCAGAAAATAATTTCTTTCTTGCTAGACGAATGATTTTACGTTGACTATTATCTTTCATGATTCGTGTTTCGTAGTACTCTTGTTCGCAGACTTAC
>CAJVPI010000864.1:0-20522 GCA_910592345.1 Paraglomus brasilianum
GTCTTCCATACTTGCAAATTTACTCAGAAATCAGATGTGTATTCTTTTGGTATCATTATGTATTTGATTGCTACTGGGGAACCACCTTTTAGAGATAGGCAGTTCGATAGAGGCTTAGCATGTGATATTATGGGCGGATTACGACCATCGATGCCTGATTCCGCACCAGAGGAATACAAGAAACTTGCCGAGCGGTGTTGTGATGCTGATCCTGACAAGCGCCCAGATGCAGCACAACTTTTTTTAGATATTAACAAGCTTGTCGAGGCGAACAAGTACAATTCTGATGACAACACGTGGAATACCATATACCATATTGATGTAAAACCCTTATCACGTCTCGAGAAGGAGAGTAAATATTCTAGCACACTCTTACCTACCAGAGCTCTGCCTAAACCAAGGAATAATTCTCATCAGTTACCTCCCTTATCAGATTTCAGCTTGCCAAGTTTAGAGTTAGGGGAGATTGACGAGGAGTAACGGTAAGGGAGGTAGTTTGGATTTAGTGGCGGTTACAAAGACTTCTGTTCATGTAAACGAAGTTATTAGCATTGATCATTGTTTATGATTTAGTGATTCACTCTTTCGAATAAACTTGTAATTCGTAGTTTATTCACGAGTTTACTTAAATAAATTAAATACGATATTCTTCCATATACTGTATGTAAATATGAGTTGAATTAAAAAGATACCGAAATAAAATCGTGCACGTTTACTGTTAGCTGCCTTTGCCAGGGTTAGATCATTTGAATATGCAAGAAAATATAGAGTACGTTTATGAAACAGGTAATGAATTTGATGCTAATCGTTCCTGAATAAAAATGCGTGGCTACATTCGAGCCCTGTTCGCTGGACGGTGAAGCTTCATTGTCAATTTCAGCATCGGCCGGATGATGCGTGCTTCCTGACATTGTTTTCATACATGAGCCAATTCTTTCCTAAATGACCCATGCAGTCGGCGAATGAGGCAATATTATCCTATTCAACTCTTCACCGTCATTGGACATTGGGTAATGGTATTTAAAACCTTGATCGACGCGATGGCCACTTCATGACTAGGATGCAGACAAGAATCCTAGATAAAAGCAAGAGCCCACGCCTGCTCGAAATCTTCCGATTGAAGAACTAAAACCTTAGTTCTATTTATCGATGGTATTACGCGAGTGATGAACCATCCCTCAAAAATCTATCGCCACTCTTTTCACAGTATTGTTGCATAGCCTTGACGCGTAACGATGCAAGTTTAACAACACAAATAAAACTCACAAGTGTGCCATCCACATGCCCCATGTTCATATCAACCATGCGATATAACGGGTGATTTGCCCAGTCTGAGCATATACTAGTTAACTGCAACAATAATATCTCGGATCGGAGAAGCATTCTATAGTAATAGTATATCATCATCCGTTCGTGGCCCACCTGCAATCTTTTCTACATCTGCTTTTTTCGTCTGAATAAAGTCGGTACATTCCATAGTAACGGCTGTAGGACTGATATTCAAATTACCCGTCCGTTGCCCAAATAGACCAATTGTATTGATGTATTGTTTTAAGCAGTCGAGTGACAAAAATCTGTACATATTAGCTGAAGGCAACGCGAACGGGTCTTGCACTTGATGCACCAAACTGCACGTCGAGTATACCACTACTTTCGACACTTGAGCGACTTCTCGAATAGCGTGTTCTGTCTTTATAAAGCAATTCTCGTGCTTTAAATCTATAGAAAAAGAAGAAGAGAATTAGCAAAGAACAAATAACCAAACCAAATTCATAAAAACTCGACGCAAGAATTACCGCAATGTACGACGTGATGGTCATAGCCCATTCCACAAAGTGAGTGTCCTGACGTCCGAAGCAATCATCAGCCTCCAAACTCATCTTCTGTGCTTCTAGCCTTCAGTATTACTTGAAGTAGCGTTTTGACCGGCATTATTCATCAAGGCTACAAGAAGTTGCATTTGTATTTTTTCCAACCCAAATTCGCTAGCATACAAACATTGCCAAAGTCATGTCATCCGTGAGTGATTGGCTGCTATTATCAAATGAGATATCAGGCTAAGAGGTTCACGAGACGGAGCGCAATTTTTCGATAGCAAATGAATTCTCATCCAGTTCTAAAGATTGATTTACAGTATTAGGTTTGCCGTTTAGATAAGGAAACTGAAACAATTATCATGATACTCAGATTCCTTCGTAAAACAATTAGCTGTGCTGATTAATATTCATTATTTTCATGGTCACCTTTCGCAATAAGAGTAGAGTCTGCTGGTGTTCCACTAGTAAGAGCACTCAAGAGACCATCCAAGAACTTGAATAATTTTTGAGCCGCACGTGAAGTAGCGCTAGAGGATGGCGCACGCTTCCTGTATGAGAGACCGATCGATTGACTAAATGATGTTGCCGATGAAGAGATTACCTAACTGTTGTGAATTACATAACGCGCTATACTCCAATACCAAATACCATGAATCACCTGGCACCCTTGCCGACAAATTGAGGGATGTTCACTAGAATTTTCAAGCAGGATAGATTTCGATCTGATAGAAGACTTATGAAAGCTCCATAGCAATCAGCACTGTTCTGTTTTCTGTAATTGCTGACGCAAAAACACTTGGAGGGACGGCTCGTTAAAATAAATCACGCGGTGTAGTTCAATGCAGTACCCATACATTGATATGCTCGTAGAACACTTTGAAATAGTTCTTCGTTAAAATTAGTCGTTAAGAAAAAAAGACTGCAGCGAACAAAGCCTGACCATGCCATACCTTATAAAAGTAGATGATTTTTAGCAAGCTCAAATTTGACGTTCTTACAACTATTTGTTGAGGGAGCTGTGATCTAGAGCTTCGGATGATATCAGTAGCTCTATTGTTTTCTTCTGCTGTTGCACTTTGTAGTAGCAGGGGAATAATTAGCAGTTTCTTAATTTAGTTGCTATAAATGCAATTCTAAATGCTTGTTACACTTTAAATTTATTTGCTGCAGCATGCTCTAAACAATAAACCATGTCATTCATTATATACAGCCAAAAATATTGTTATTATATTAGTACCCAGGTATAAATCTCTGAAACTGGTGGAGGGTACATCTCATTGTAATGGGGGTACATACATATGTTGGAGTTTTTACAGTATATCATATTATAATTAATTGTGACAAGTGGTTTAAATTGTCTCCAATTTTGAATCAATGAATTGAATTAATACATGCCTTGGTGGCATTTAAAATTAAAGTCAAATCTTTATTTGATTAAAAAGCTCTCTGGCCTATATTAATATACTATTACTATAACATATACCTTTAACAATATTCTTTCAACAATCTCTTAGTATATTTATATTCCATTCAAGTGGCGGCCACCGCTGCTTTTGCGGTTTTCGCATCAAGTTTTGGTGCTGGTGTATCTTTATTAATTGTTTCAACCTTTAGTGGTTGATTTGCCTTGTCAGATCCTACACAACTATCTCTTTTTCTAGCTATAGATAAGTTATCTGGTTCAATATCTAACGCTTTATTAAAATCTTTTAAGGCATTTCCATATTGCCCAAGCATACGATAAACATCTCCTCTCCATTTCAATGCGCTCACATTATCTGGTTTCAATTCTAACGAGCTGTTTAGATCCTTTAATGCGGCGTCATACTGTTTGAGTTTACGGTAAACATTTCCTTTCCACTTTAATGCAGTTGCACTATTTGGTTTCGATTCTAGTGAGCCGTCTAGATCTTCTAATGCATCATCATACTGTTTGAGTTTGCAGTTAACAATACCTCTCCATTTCAATGCAGTTGCATCGTCTGGTTCCCAGTCTAGCGAGTTGTTTAGATCCTTTAGTGCCGCATCGTATTTTTTGAGTTTGCGATAAACGTTTCCTCTCCACATTAATCCTTTTTCAAAACTTGGTGCCAATTCTAACGCTCGGTTCAGATCCTCTAATGCAGTATCATACTGTTTGAGCTTGCAATAAACGCTACCTCTGAACGCCCATGTGGAGGGCATGTTTTTATCAGCGAGCAAAGCTTTATTCAAATCGATCAACGCGTTTTCATATTGTCCGAGTTCACGGTAGACAGCCCCTCTGTGTCTTAATGCAAATCCGTTCTTTGGATCGGTCTTTAATGATTTTGTAAGATCTTCTAATGCTTTTTCATACTCCCCCATAAGATAATGGAGAGTTCCTCTTTGTTTGAATGCAAAACCGTTCTGATGCATGTCCAATGATGTGTTAAGATCTTCCAATGCTTCATCGTATCGTCCTAGGATGCGATAAACGGCCCCTCTGTTTTTCAACGCAAATGCATCATCTGGCTCAATTGCTAGCGAAGCGTCAAGATCCTTTAATGCTTCCTCAGGCTGTTCAAGTATACGGTAAATAGCACCGCGGTGTTTCAACGCAACTTCATCATTCGGTTCTATGTCTAATACCTTACTGAGATCTTTCAATGCATTTTTATACTGACAGAGTATGCGATAGCATGATCCTCTTTCTTTCAATGCAAATAAATCATTTGGTTCAATCTCTAACGATTTGCTAAGATCGACCAGTGCCTCTTCATAATTTGCTTTAATGTTGGGGTACCTTTTGGCTGTTGTGGCTCCCCTGTATTTCAACATGAATGCGTCGTTTGGCTCAATCTCTGCAACTTTATTGAGATCTTCAACTGCAAGTCTATTATCACCACGCAAGTAGTAAGTTGCTCCCCTATACTTCAACGCAAATGCATCATTCGGCTCGCTTTCCAATACCTTATTGAGATCGTTTATTGCATCTTCAAGTTGATAAAGTGAATGATTGATAGCTCCTCGCTGTTTCAACGCAAATATATTATCTGGTTCTATAGCCAATACTTTATCAAGATCTTCTACTGCAAAGTCATACAGTGTCTCTGCATTATAGACAATTGCTCTTTGCTCTAACGAAAATATATTATTTGGTTCAAGCTCCAATGATCTGCTGAGGTCTGTCAAGGCCTTGTCATAAAAACCAAGCATAGAATAAGTAGCTCCTCTCTGTTGCAACGCGAATACATCATCAGGTTCAATTTCTAATGACTTTTGAAAGTCCTTTAGCGCATTGTCATGTTGATTAAGTATGCGATAAATGGCTCCTCTTTGCTTTAATAGAGTTGCATTATTTGGCTCAGCCTCTAATAAGTTACACAGTTCCCTTAATGAATTGTGCTGACTAACCAGCAACTGCTGATCTTGAACCTTGGGCATCTCTGGGTTCGTTAACCAAACATCTGGTATCGTGTATACGGTTGAATTGGAATTCCAAGCTATTGGGAGTGAATCTTGAATATTTTCCGCACTTGATTGTTTAACCTGTAACTCAGCTTTTTCTTGTGTTGCTTTACTATCTTTTACTAATTGTTCGTTTGATAATGATTGATCTTGATCAGTCTGCTCTTCTGCTCGTTGAAACAATGATTCCAATTTTAGGTATACTTCTTCACAAACTGGTCGTTTCTCAGAATCTTCATCCCAACACTTTGAATATAGTTCAACATAGTCTGTAGGTGTCCCAGGAAAAGGCTTATCATAAGATCCATTTAGTCTGTATATTATTATGTCGCTATCTGCAGTAAGTTCTTCACATGGTAACTTCCCACTAGAGATCTCCCAAAGTATAACTCCAAGACTGAAAATATCGGATTCCTTTCGAAGTTTATAGGAGTAATCTTTGAAAGATATAGGGTCAACGTATGCAGAACTACTTTCACTATTTGATGGGACCGTTGTTTGTGATGCAATACAAGAAGAACCAAAATCTCCTATTTTTGCAACGCCAGAATTAATGAGAATGCTATCAGAAGACTTGATAAACCAAAATAAGAATACCGCATTAGACGTGATAAAAATACGCAACGAACATGTAACGATATATCGTATTAAGGATAGTTTACATTACCAAATTTCTATGAATAATATCAAGCGCATGTATATGTTTTAGTCCATGAGCAATCTCCAATCCCAACTTGTATTTGCTTTTCAATGTAAGTTCAGCAAAATGGTTCGTTAGGTAGGCACGCAAATTTCCGCCATTGGCGTATTCGAAAATCATGTGATAAGCACCGAATAGATCTGTTATAATACAGGAATTGAATTAGCTTTATCGAAATCAAATACTAAAAAAAAAACAAAACAAACGGCGTACTTTGACATAGACCCAAGAATCGAAGAACATTTGGATGATCGTCGGCTCTCTTATGGTTCCTCATCTGATGAATGGGAGTTGATTTAGTTATTCAACAACCGCAAGTTGGGTAATAAATGTTTACCACATACCTCTCTGACAAGGTCCTTGTATCCGTCTTCCTTTCTATTGTGTATTGATAAGGTTTTCATCGTGACGGGTATTCCAGAATTCTTCACCACTGCTTTATGTTCCATGACATATTCACTGTTTTTAACAAGGACACGTTCTGTAATGTCGTCATCCGAATAACACTTAATTGCTCCGTCTTCAACGGTTTTATCTAACCACTCTTTATATGGACTGTCGGTATGCGCTGCTGACTGCATTATTGAATAGCAGAGACTGTTTTTCCTTAATCGTTCTTGTTATCGTATGGACAATTCTATCAACAGTAAGCGCTTTTATCCTTGCCTCAGTTTCTGGCAATGTTTCTTACAATATTGAAATATACAATTGTATATACAAAGTACATATATGATTATCTAGAGGTTATTGGTGAAGAGGAAGGACAGAATGCGCAAGAAAGAGTCAAATGGGACTCGATTGCAAAACAAGTTATTTAGGGTTACTAATTTCATCAGATCGGTTTGACGCATATTAATATGATAATCGGGAATTTACCTGCCAGGTCATACAGTCGTACAGGCTCAAACATTATCCAACTACATTATCCCTTCATTGGACGCTCTCCTCCATAAATGGGCCGTACGACGTGCGACCAATTCCTGATAATACGCATATTAATATGTGATTTTATTGGATAACATTTATTGCTACCACCCTACACAAGAAATTTTGTGTCAGCCAAGTTTCTGTCGAATTGGTAGCGTTGGATGTCAAGCCAGCAGGACTCGAGGAAAATCTTATTTAATATAGAGCTACTTGACATATACTATTCTTGCCACTGATAAGACGCTAGATAAAAATGGGGTTACTTCAGTCAAGGATCAAATGAATGTACAGTACGTTCTCATAATAGTGCGTTTTAATTATTTGCGTGTTACAGTTTGATAACCAGATCGTATCACATATTATTGACGTGCTTTAAATTGTCATTATTGACGTGCGATAACTGTCACTCAATGACATTGTTATATTATACGCTTTTTTTGTGAGATGAGTTTACAGATCATAGAAATGACTCTTCGAACAGATCTTTTATTAAAAGTTAGATCAGTTAGTTTACATTTAAAATGACCAAATTTATTCGCAAAGGTTATTTAACACTGAATATACACAAATATGCAGAGGCTACAGGAGCATTGACTAATCATAAAAGGAGCGACTGTGTGGTGGAGACTAGCAAATCGCAAGCACATCTTTAAAAATTCAAATTCGACCTTTCGCAGTTCGAAGTTCGTCGCTGTCAAGCACACGTTCGGTTTGAGGATGAGCTGTCTCTCCTACATAAATAATGACTATAAGTTTGCAGGAACTCACTAAACAATTAATAGTAGGACTTTCCATGAACTAACCCGTAATCTTTTCTTTTACAATCTTAAACCATTCGACGATTGGATTATTTTTCCTTAATGAATAATGAACAGTGTCTGGTTCCACAAGAACCTGCAAAAACATCAATTAAAAAAGTCAGTTAACTGGTTTACAGCTATTGCACTACAAACTGTTTCAGCTTGATACTCACCAAGCAAACTCTCGGATCTGAAGCGCTTCCATCATGAACGGAATCTCCGAGATCACCAAACCATTTCTTACAGTCTGGTGTCCACAACTGTTTGATCATATCTCTATCCTCAACTATACGTGCAGTTCCAGCCACACTAACCCATTCTTCGGTATTTCCGCGGACATACGCACAGTTGACGTGTGAATCAAATGTTATATCGTCCATCTTATCGGATTTGTTGTTGGTTATGAAATAAATTGCTGCTCCTGGGACGCGACTGCGAGTTTGCATTGCTCTCGAGACTAGGGAGCCATCTTTAATAGTTAAATGTTAGAGACGAGAGTAGAAGTATAAAGCGCAAAAATAGTACAAGATAGAAAGAATTACCGCTTCGGCGTGTGGTAAACATGCACAACTCAATACCATCAATGAGTGCATACAAGTCATCGAGTTTCTTGTATGTTGGAGTGTCCTTGTCAATGTTCACGTTTTTAACAGTTGTGGTTTGGTCAGTCATCTTGGCAATTGTGAAATGGCAACTAGATACTTTTCGTATTTATATACATCTGCTAGTTAACAAGTATGTCATCATCATTACATATTCGCAATAAAGCATACGACCCTCCATATCGTATATAGCCTGTAATATTTATCCATTACGTACATAAGCAGCTAAGCATACAAGGTTAATAACTCTCTCACACTTGTTCGATCACGTGATATACGGAATTTAAAGGTTTCGTTTTTTATAAACTGGTCATTCCAATATTATCATAAATAGGCTTACGTATAGACTGGGCAACGTGTGAGTGGATGGGAAGCGATGTTGCTTGTGGCTGACGATCCGCCCTATGGCTACAGGCGGTCAACGGCTGAACGAACGTACAGAAGTTAGCTTGACGCTATCAAATCGTTCACCCCTGCATGATCACCGTAAACCGACGAATACTAAACATTAATATGCTATCGGGATGGATGCGATAAAAGTATAACTAGGATCGAAGCGTGCGAATGTCAAATCGTAAGAACCTTTAGCGTGGCGTTCAAATAATTTATTAAAAGTAATCGTTGACAAAAAAAGTCTGTAATGGGTCGGTGGATAGTTTTGATCTTTATTATACAAATAATAGTGATATACTTTGACAATATAACTATTTGTTTTTCTTCATTCGTTTATTTGTTTTTCTTGGGTCTCTTGGGTCTCTTATTCAGCCTGCGCAAGACCTGCCCTCTGTACATCAACGTGTACGTGTTGGTTGGATCAATATTAAATGACTTGGTGAGATCATCCTTCGCACGATCATAATCAGCTAACGCATGGTAGACAACTCCTCTTGATCTCAAAGCAAAAGCATCGTCTGGTTCCAGCTCTATCGACCTATTGAGATCTTTTAATGCATCATCAGTGTTCTTGAGCGCGCTATACACAGTTCCTCTTTGTTTCAAAGCAAATGCGTCATCTGGTTCCAATTCCAACGATTTATTAAGGTCTTTCAATGCATCATTATATTGCTTGAGTATGCGATAGACTGCCCCCCTATCTTTCAGTAGACTTGCATTATCTGGTTCAGCTATTAACGATTCATTCAAGTGATTTAATGCCTCTGCATACCGCTTCTCTAACAATTGTTGATCTTGATCGTCTACTATATTCGCCAGGTGAGCCCGAGTCTTCGACCTGTCCAAATCTGATTCTTCTAGCAAGGCTCTTGGTATTTCATACTTTGCTCTACTAGAACTCATAAGATGCGCCTCGTAATTGTGCGAAACTTCAGTCGCCGTCACGGTTCTTGCTTGCGATACTTCATTGTCAAACGAAATTTGTTCAGTCGGTGAGTATTGACCTTGACCATCTGAATCTTCTGAATTAAATAATACTTCCAATCTTTTATATATTTGTTCGCAAGGTGGCCTTTTTTTGAAGTCCTCCACCAAACATTCCGAATACAGGTCAATGTAGTCTTGAGGCGTTCCAGGAAAAGGATCATCTTGAAGCCCATTTATCCGAAATGAAATGACTTCACTAACTTCCGTACAGCCCCCACAAGGATTCATGGCACTGGAGATTTCCCACAAAATTACTCCAAAACTGAAGACATCGGATTCCTTTCCTCGCCTATACGTGGTGTCCATGAAAGACAGAGGATCAAGATACACCATACAACCCGCACCCTTTGATTTAGTGGCTCTTTGTTTTAATGCGCTAGACAGACCAAAATCTGTTATTTTAGCGACACCTCCTTGGATGAGAACATTACTAGATGACTAGAGCAAAAGAGCGAATATCGCATTAATTAAGTATAAGTTTTGATCTACATGCCGCAGCCAAAGGAGAAGGATTGACATACCATGTCTTTATGGATGATATCAAGATTATGCAGATATTTCAATCCGTTCGCAATGTCCAAACCCAACCTGTACTTATTTCTCCACGTTAATCGTTTAAAGTTTTTTATCAAGTGGTCTCGCAGAGTTCCACCATTAGCAAATTCAAAAACCATGTGAAAACCACCAGACGGGTCTGATTATATTTCATGAGGGGAAAGAGAATAAATTCATAAGCATTTTAATTAAAAGTTGAATGTTCGAAATTTGAACATACCTTGGCATAGTCCCAAGAATCGAATAATGTTTGGATGGTCATCCACCTGCTTATGATTCTTCAACTAATGTAATGTAATTTGTTATATTAGAAATAGCTTGAAACTTGTATACGAAATGGTAAACCGCTCAAAACGAACCTCTCTGACGAAATCCGAGTATAATTCTTCCTCTTGGTCATAATTGTTTATAAACAGCGTCTTCATTGCAATTGATATGCCAGAGTGTCTCACTTTTGCTTTATACACTAATCCATATCCACCACGACCAATAACTGTACGGTCTATGATGTCTTCATCTGAATAGCATTTAATGGCCCCGTCGCTAACGGTTTTGGCCAACCACTCTTTATCGCTATTGGAAGTGACCATAATTCAGAGGGTGAAGAAAATTGATGGTCTCTCCACACAAAATTTTAAACTTTCGTGCAGCAATGATTGCCTGATTGGTGTTCGAGTCTTATTGGCGCAATGTCAAATTTTACTTACTGGGCAAAAAATATACTACACAAGTTAAACACATAGCTGATGGCGACTTGCTTATTATTTCGCAATCACATGGCCTCAAGTCTCTATGCAAATCATATTTACCTGCCCAATTTAAAGGGTCTAATAAATATTAACATCTCTAAGTTGATTGAACATCTGCTTTGTAAGTGACACAAATTAGCTTTCGTTTCTGAGAATGAAGAATTTTATAGTTACTCACACAACCAATCTATTCTGAACTTTTAATATGGCTGATCCGGAGAGGCTAGCCATTGATAAACACACCGTGTAAGATAAAGGGCAAACAGCTTTGTGTGTGTCATTCGATCATACCACTACCAGAAAAGGTTAGATGAAGGTATGCATTACTATTACGCCGATAATGAATAATAATCTAGGACTTCCATAATAATAATAATAAAGAAAAGTTTTAATCAAATCCTAGGGAATTGACGAATGAAAAAACTCATTACACAACGTGTCTCACCATAAGAAATGCCCCACATGTTGGTATACTCTATACTAATAATGGGTAAGACCTACGATCATGTGGTTACTTTATCTGTCAGGTGATGTTTGACTTACTTTGCTAATGATTCGATGAATTAAAATAGGACAGCTTTGCGCTGTGATGCTAATTGGCCATGGATATAAGTGAATCAGCAGCACGAACACTAAAAGTCTGCATCCATGATAAAAACGATAGGAAATACTCTAATCAAGACGTGGTATTAAACCCAGATTATGAATTTAAGGTCGGGCGGCTATTGGCCGTGTATACCCCGGAAGCATCATCGGACAGAACCAAACATTTGTTTGTAAAATTCGTTCCAATTGATAAAGATACGCTTAATAATAATCAAGTATCGGTAACCCAAAGCATCGCGTCTCTGTTTGGTTTTAAAGCATGGTCGGAAGTAAGAGTTCGAAAGGTATGTTTCTGGCACTTTTGCTTTAGCTTGGTTATACCATCATTGTAATATCTGATTCACAAATTGTAGGTTGATGTACATTACGCGGCGGCTGAACACATTGAACTCATGTTCAAAGATCAATATATTGGACGTGGTGATATGTGGCGCTTGAGCAGAAGTCTTATCGGTTCGTGTGTACATGTTGGAATGGAGGTGAAAATGCTTGGCGGATGTATTAAGGCGCGGGTGAAAAAGATATATGGCCATGGCGAACCGGTAATATTTACTGCTTTTAATCTATATTTTCCTGGATTTTTTTCTCAGACTTTTTCTCTTTTTCAACATAGTTGTTGAGCGGACTAATTACCGAAAAGACCAAACAAATATTCAGGTCAGAGTCCGCAAAGTATTTTATCCTGGTGCAGATGAGCAGAGAAATGTGGGAATTTGATGAAGACGGCGAAATATATTTTGAAAAAACTTTTGATGGATTTTTACCCGAGTTATTCCAACGATGGAAGGAGTTTTCGACGAACCACTTGGTTTCTATCGTGTTATTTTCTCGTGTATTCTACGAGGGTACCGAGGACATAATCAGAGAAGGTGTAGCTTCGAAAGATGATCAAGGAAGATGGTATAAAGATCATTATAAAGCGATCGTTGATTGGGAAACCCACTTTGATTGGATGATTACCATTGAATCACTGAAGCGAGAACTGCTCAGATATCAGCGGGATCTTCTGTCATGCGAGAAGGGAGGTGTGTCATGGTTATGCGGACAGAACTCATGTGCATTTGAAGGAAACATATTAGAGGCAATTAATCTCGCGTTGAACCCATTCGACAAACATTATATTGATAGAGATTTGTTACGTACTGGATTAGCTATAATAATAGTCACTCCGGGAACTGGACATTTTGAGGTCAATAAACGATTGCTCAGAATTACCGCTGAGCGTATGGTTTATAATGGAATTGGTCTCGATTTGGTGAGTCTATCTAAGAAACCGTTACACACCGTCCCTCTTTTCAAGTTCAAATCACAGGAATTATCAAAGGCACCTTTACCAAGATGGATAGAATTGACTAAGGATACAAGAATTGATGCTCGAGATCCTTTAGATTATGACGAAAAGTCGTCCGAAGCTAATCATGAATATTATAAAACTCCAGATTGGATTGATTGTAGTTTTTATAGCAGACATCAGGATAAACCATACAAACCAGGCAAATTTGTCAGCAGATGTAAGATGTATGAAATACAGATGATGGGAATTACAAAGTATGATGTGTGTTCTGTAGGCATTCCATACTTGGACGATGAATTGCATACTAAAACCGATAGTCTAAAAAAGCCGAATGGTGCACTGAATGGTGTAGCCGATATTTACGAATTGTATGACGAGAGCGTGTTTGCATCAGAAAAAGAGCCAAGTGCATTTCAGGAACGGGGTGGATCACACCCGTTTAGAGAATTAACAGCAAGCTTTAATCAAAATATTGAGAATCGTAACTATCTCGTTGAATATTCCCGTTATCATCGTGTTGACCTGCCCAGCAGTCTTCCCAAGACGTTTACGGCTACACAATCCGATCATCGATTATCCAAGTCTCCTTACATGATGAATAATCAGTCCGTTGGCTCCTCACCAGATATTCGCTCTACGCTTTTTGAAACCCATCAATCGGTGCCAATGCTTAGATCCGGATCCCACGACGTGCCGATGACATCATGTCCTGAAGAAGATGTGACGTTCTCAAGTGAAGCTCAACCGGTGCCGATCAATAACGCATCACGAACCAGAAACCGCAGTCTAAGTCACGCATCACCAAGGGCTAACCATTATGATCCATCATACTCAGACGAGCCGGGTAAATATCATACAAAGAGTTCGTATGGCAAGCAAATGGCAGCCAGACAACAGCACAAACAAGGTCTTGTCAATCCATCCAACCCAGAAAAGAATGGCCGGAAAACGGAATACGGGTTTGAGTTGAGGAAGTGGGAGCACATATTTCCTCGACCGCATACAAACACAGTTGACTGGACGGCATTGTGTAATCCGGCATGTTTACCATTGACCACAGAGGACATCCCACCAATCAACGAAGAGGAACTTTATGTAGAGTATACATATAATATATCAGTCGAACCAGATGTAATGGATGGAGAAACGTTGGTAAATGAGATGATATCGCAACGATTGGCCCAAGGATACCAATTGATCATGATACCACCAACGATTGAGAATCCGGTATCCAAAACATTCGGCGATACCAGCACCTTGTTGGAAAATGGAGATGGTTATGCGTCGACATTCACAAAAACCGACACCCCTTGTTTTCTAGCTATGGGTCATTCCGTACACAAGTTGACTCGTAAAGATGAACTGAGTACAGAAGTGAAGATATACGTGAAGAGGACCGAATACCTACCAACTCCCTTTTCATATTGCTACTACGTATGGCCAAAGGGTCAATCAGTATATGAAAAAAGTGAAGTTAAATTCAATTATCCAGGTTCCGGTTTTCAACATCCAAATTACAAATGGAATTACGTGGATCGATTGGTATCTGGAGATCAAAATGTTTTAACGGATGATTTGAGATTCTGGCGTGCTAGGTTTCTCTTAATACCAACAGAGACTATACCGAATACCGTGAAAACAAGTGGACACCTCGAGAATCTTAGTGACGAGGACATAAGAATAATGGGAATAACTGAATTTCTGGGAATTCTTCAGAAAGCACTCTGGATTCCACCCAAACAGCAGCCAGGGGAAGCTATTCCTAGACTAGAAATTACTACTCTCACTCCATCCGAATATGTACGCAAGGCAGATAGATCCATTTATAATCGAGCGCTACTCGACGACACTGGGAGGGATCTTACGAAAGATAGCAAATTGACAACTATAGCGCAAGCAATACTAGATTCTAACCCGCCACTATTGATAAGCAGAAAATGGCGTCTAAAATTTTATGAAAGCGTAATAATTGGCCAAGAAGCGATAGATTGGATAATCAGTAAATTTGCTGATATTAACACTCGTGTTGCGGCTGAAGAGTTTGGGAACAAATTAATGGAGCAGGGATTGCTCGAACATTGTAATAATAAACATCCATTCATGGACGGATACTTTTTCTATCAATTAAAAGGGGAGTACGCCCCAAAAAAGGATTTCAAAGGAATTTTTGGGTTCGGTCTTAAGAAAGATAATCCTCCTCCAGTCAAGAAAGATGATTCTCCTCCAGCCAAGAAAGATGATTCTCCTCCAGCCAAGAAAGATGATCCTCCTCCAGCCAAGAAAGATGATCCTCCTCGTTCAATGCCAGCCAAACCTGTCACATCCAAACCAGCAGATACTACTGCTCCACAAAGGCCAGTTTCACACCCGCCTTTAAGGGACATTAAAATGCCATCTGCAACAGTCCCTCAGGTGCCGGCTTCTCAAGACTGTATTGTTCTAAGCAGATCTATAGAGATTGATATTGATCCAGAAAAGAAATCAAATAGAAAAGAGACAGCTACGCTTCATTACGACGTCATTAACAACCCAGACATTTGTTATCACTTCCGATTGAATTGGTTGGGTTGCACAGCTCGGTTGATTGAATCAATGTTGAATACGTGGAGTGCTAGACATATAGATAAATACGGGCTAAAGCTAGTGGAAGCTCCTGTAGAACAATCAATGGTTTTAACCGATAACCCGTTCCAATCTCCAACGGTCATTCAACTAGCCGTTAATCCTCCTCCGCTGGATGCGAAGAAGCTTCACCCTGATGTCAATTCTTATCTCTACTATGAAATACAATTGGTCAAGCACTTTCAATTTGTTCTTGACGTCGAGGCAGACAGTTTATTCCCTGAAAATGTCAAGATAAAGAACTCGTACCACAAAACACCGTACAAATATTCTCAATATATTCACAGATCAGGAACTGTATTTATTCAGATATGCGAGCCAGGGAACGGATATCTGTGGGTGGTTAACCGACTATATGCCACTCGTGGACTTAAGCAAGCCGCAACTAATCCTGATGAACTCTTGAAAAAGTTTCGAGAGTTTTGTTCGGATGAGAAGAACTTGGAGCAGTTTTGGAAAGATACGGAAGAGGCTATTCCGTATGTGAACGATAATAAAGATGAGAGTGAGAACGAAACAGCAAAGCCATATGTTATTGATGACACAGTGGAAGGAGGTGCTATAGAGCAAGGAGAACAACAAAAAACCCAAGCTCAGACACTGGATGATAAGTAATTTTTTGATTGAATTTAGTATTTATTTGTATTTTTAATTATCCCTTCTCCCCTCCTCTCTCTTGTCTATAATCGAACACCTACCCAGCCTCATTCTTATTATAATACATATCACTAGAACACAAAAAAAAATTTTTTTTTTAGCAATTGTCGGTGAGATGAACCTTTAGTCACTCGCAAAAAGTCCTAATACTATTGTCGACGTTTGATGTGCTTGTTGGTATGTTTGTAGTTGTATGTGTAGAGATATTTATCGTATAAGCGCCAAAAAAATGCGAACCTCAACCCCCCCTGCTCTGAGGTCAAATAAGTCACGAGGAACTTAAATAGAGAGGAAAAGGAGTTATTAGTGGCGGCGGTTTTCTTGGATAACTCTTGTTTATATTTATAATTTCTTTTATGATATGAAATCTTGGTACGTAATAAACAGAGCATTATCTTGTAATGTACGTCAGGCCGAAGAAAAGCGGGTTGGCCGCAAAGATCAAAGACAACAGGAAGAAGAGGGAGTTGTGTTAAAAAAAAACACGTTTAGATACGATTGAGAATGAGAAGTTAGCAGGACCATGAGGGCAACTGTTCAAATCATACGCCTTCTATGTTCTGTGGTTCTACCACTCACTTTTCATTCTCAACATAATTCGTCAACTGTCCAATATTCTCAATCTCTACCGTCATCTTATCACCAGTTTGAAGGTATACCGGTGGATCTTTTACAAACCCAACTCCTGGAAACCGTTAATTAATATGTTAATAACAAGCCTTATCTTGTTCCCACCCTTCTATCAATATATACCTTCAGGAGTACCAGTAAGAATAACAGTCCCCGGCTGCAGCGTGGTACTCTGACTGAGGAAACTAATGAGAGATGCTACATCGAATACCATGTCGCCTGTATTAGAATCCTGCATTTTTACATCATTTACAGTCATACTAATACGAAGACTGTTTGGATTTGTGATCACTGTCGGGGAGACTAGCATTGGACCTAGTGGAGAAAATGTGTCAAAGCCCTAAAAAAGAAGTGTGTGGAGAGAGAAATGTAAAGTAGCATCACGGAAGTTTATATTTAGTTTCAATCGTCGAACTTGCAACAAAGTATCTGCGTCGATTGATATTCCCTCTTGTCGCATTTATTTTTCCATTTTCCACTCCCTACTTTACCTTTGAAAAAGACCATTGCCCACCACCGCGAGTCTTTTGCCATTCTCTAGCGCTAATATCATTCCCTGCAGTATATCCTAGAACGTATTCCAAAGCCTTTTCCTTGTCCACATTTTTGCATTCCTTCTTGATCACTACAGCCAATTCTGCCTCATAATCCACATGGTTGGCAGCGATTTTGGGAAGACGAACGGGTTCAAATGGATCTTGGACTGCTGTACTTGGTTTAATGAAGAGTATCGGGTATTTCGGTATGGATTGATTAGTTTCAAGCGCGTGTTTTTTATAGTTTAACCCGATGCAACGGATCAATGGAACTTGAGACGTAGAGATTGGAGATAAAAGCTTTTGTTATCAAGCGTTGGAATATGGAAAAAAGAGGTAAAAAGTGAATCGTAGGACAATTATTACAATTAAGGTTGGGATTGTAAATTACTTTTTGTCTAACCTTTCTGATAGGAACTATGCTATCGGTTACTTTAGCGGTGTTATCAAATATATTTCCTTTGATTAGTTTGGCTTTGAGATCGTCAATTGATTTGAGGCCATTTTCTGATAGAATTGGCTCTCCCTGATAGATGCTTCCATCTTCACCGATGAATCTGAAGACGAAGAAGTGGTCATTGAAGGGTCACCTGGTGGTTATTGTTACTCTGTTGCGTTATTACCTTATCAGTCGCTTCCATCCCTAATAGATTGGGTTGATTTACAATTTTAGAAGTTTTGCAGTGTATTATCGATGCTAACTAACTGACTTACTTGTACCGGTGAAGCGGATGTCGACAGCCTTCTGTGTACTTTGAGAAGACCGAACATTGCTGCAGACATTCTTTTTCACTTCGATCATCTGTCGTTTGTAACCAATTGGATACACGTGTTGTGGCTAATGAAAACTTCTTGTGGCGGGTGGAAAATGATTGTCGTTCTCGTGCCTTTCTAGCATATAGTATGTTTACCCTTGGAAGTTACACTCACGATCGATTTAAATAATTTTGAGCGCGTCATTGTGATGAATGTTCCATTATGACTTTTGTGTACTCATAAAAACGTCCCGGCGGCCATATTAATATTGGACATTGTGTATAATTATTATAATTATTGATATCGGTCTCCTACTCTCGGCTGAAGTTTCAGAACAGTTTCTTATAAGATTAATATACTGGAATTTTTCTTTATTTTTGGTAACGAGAATGCCTTTCTAATCTATCCCATAGTAATAGCGGTACAATGGGATTAAACAAGCTTTTAAGTATTTCTTACTGATGTAATCACAACTGTGGAAAAAACCCTTCACTCAACCTCTATTAATGGAACTATCACTAGTAGAGGCATCTACAACACTGAACAAGACGTATGCATATGTTCAACGAGGACGTCAGCCTTATTATATGTCTCATTCCAGTTTGAACGATTGTCAAGTCTCGGATAGCATCATAGTATTGATGTTTCACTCATTCGGATCTTCCATGTCAATTTAATAAATATAGCCTTCCTTTGTCTTCACTTGCATCCATACTTGCAGATGCCTAAGGGGAAAGGATCATTATTATCGCATACATGTAACATCAATCATTAATATGTAATATATAGTACCTCATCATCCGACATGTCCTTACACTTTAGTGACTTTTTAGTGTCATGATGATTGTCATTTCTTTCTTTCTTTTTGTGACACTTGCAGCAATTTATACATTTCCTTACAATCTCAGCATGTGCCATATGTTGATGAGCCATTCATCTATTTATCGTGTAACACTTTTCTCCTTAAATTCTATTGGTAGACTGTAGTCACGTTTTTATAATCGTTTTCATAATCGTTTTTTATTTTTGTGATGATCGCACCATTTTGAAAACAGCAATAATTGCAATTGTGTCAAAGTGGCAAAATATGATCGAGCAGTCTTATAGATCTTTCATTGACAGGTTGCTCAATCAGTGGAGGTGTTGGTGGGAAGCTTTTACGTTGAATTTATTTCCCTTACGTTTCTTCCAATTTTCATTTTATCATAAGTTGAGGTTAATGTTTGTTTATTGTTTATTATTTTTCGTTCCTCTTGATAAATTTCATAAGTGATTTTTTCTTGATCTAGATATTCCTGGAGTGTTTGGGTATCATTCATTTTAAAAACATAGGAGCAATTTTTTCTCCTTGAGCTTTTTTTAGAATGCTTCTAATAGTGCTGTAATTTTTTTGGATATGATGTAAATTAGTTTCATACTAATATTTTTTATATAGAGATAATAATAATCCTATATTAATATATATTAATCCTGTTATAGTTTATATTCATCACATTCTGGTATGATAAAGTGAGCATTAAAATTAACAAGTCCATAAGTTATGAATGAGCACCATTATTACTTTTCAAAACATCATCAGTCACACTGGTCAATTTTACAGCCACATTATAATCAGTCACTCATTATCATTTATAAAATGTTCACTTTGTCTGGTTTTGTTGCAGTCTGCCCCATATAAGGATTTGGAAGCATCAATATTAAGGCTTACAAATTTCACATTCACTTTATTATTGTTGTTGTTAATTACATGGGAACTATAACTAGTCTTCCACAAGTATCCTTATGCAAGAAAGTATCCCAAAGATAGCAGCCTTTGGGTTATTCTAGTGTTTTCAAACAGATTATGTCTACATCAAAAGGTGAAGGAAATATGGCATATTAATACACACAATCTAGTGGGATTAATAATTAATGTTAATAATGAACGTTCACAATAATTAGTTTGCCAATTAGCACAGCAAATTTGGTACTTCGAAAAGATATACAAGAAGTGCGACTTTGATAGGTTCAGCTCAATATGTAAATTTTATAAGGGGCTTGCTCTATGTTTGTAAAACTACTGATATAAGACCCCACAATGTTCATATCCTTTTAATGTTCATTCCTTTCTTATAATAAACGAGTAGCTCTTTATACTCTGAAATACATTATTAAGGGTTCGTTCTCTGGTAAATTACGATATAGTTAGAAACCGTTAATTCCTATATCGTTAGGAGTATTTGCCTCTTGTCCCAGTCTATATTGAGCTTTGCTATAACCTTGTGCAACGGATCTGATTGACGGTCTTCAATGCATTGCTAAAGCAACGAATATTTATCGTAAATGCCACGGGAGTATAAGCAGGGACATTACGATATAGTTAGAAACCGTTAATCCCTAAATCGCTAGGAGTATTTGCCTCTTGTCCCAGTCTATATTGAGCTTTGCTATAACCTTGTGCAACGGATCTGATTGACGGTCTT
>CAJVPI010000865.1:0-20517 GCA_910592345.1 Paraglomus brasilianum
CTAGTAGATTATTCGCCATCAATGCATCATCTATTGCTTCGTCTAAATTGACTGACATCATTATTGTACTTGTGTGTTGGAAGTGAGAATACTCTGGCAAACTCACTCACAAGTGTTGTTGTACATTCTTCGTTGTTTCCAAGGAATACCAGCGTTATCGGCATTTCATCAGCTGAATCATCATTAAGCGTTTGTTTGCGAGTAGCCTTGTAGACGTTGTCAATTTGAGTTGGCTCTATGTCGGTAATATCTGAGCAAGGAATCCATTCAAGTCTTAAGAATCCATATTCACTTTCTAAGGAGGATTGAACCAAGTTATTAATTGCTGGATTATTAACAGTCTCTGATGCTAACGACATGGTTTGAATAAGTAGAGAACTATAAGATTACAGGCAGGACCGTCCCCAATAAGGCAATTGTTACACAATTCATCGTAGCCAAACCCCGTAGTAAAATGTTAAACAAACTTGCTTTTGCACTATAGAATCAATTATTCTGTGAATCCCTTTGAATTCCACAGCTCTTCACCAATATTACTTAGTGAAAATGTCAGGTAACAAGCGTTGCACAGAGTGCCAGTTCACTGAATCAACCAATTCCGTTCGTTGAATGGTGAGAAATGGAGAGAGGCTGAAAGGGAATGTGTGAAGAACGAAGGACCCATTTACACTTTTGACGAAATGCGAATTTTACTAGAAGCGAGTGAACCTGATTTAAAAGACTTTTTTACACAGCTTTATTCAGCAGCTCGACGTAACAAACAGACAATGGATCGTATGGAGAAAATAATGAGTTTCTTGTTACTTACTTGCTTCATTGAACAATACAAAGATTAACTCGTTTAAATTTGCTCTTACGTATTATCTAGACAAGTAACGAGGGATTGGTTTTTGGAGGCGTTCGGAAATATATATCAAACACGCCATCAGTATCCGTTGATTATTGAAACGTCTTCCGATTGTATGAACTGCCTTCTCTAGGTTACAAAATAACAGATCGTCATCTTCCTCGGGGTTTTGTTACTTCCAGAAAACCTGATACGTCTATTCTATGTGATTTCATATATTGCGATCAGATGAGCGATGTAAGCAAAGGCATCGTCCTGGCATGCGGGCATGCTTATCATAGTCATTGCCTGCAACGATGTCAATTCAAATGTTCTATACGTTTGGAATACTTTCAGGATGAGATTAAGAAAAACGTTGATGCATTGATAACAAGTATGACGAAGGAATCTATCGACGAAAATAGCGAAAACGCAACCTATGATGATTTGAGCAATGTAGACGAAGCAATAGATGATGCATTGATGGCGAATAATCTACTAGAACGTGCGAAAAATTCATTTTTAGAACTGTTATGCAATAAATATTTGAGCGGTAGTTACACAATATGATTTTCGTGTAACGATAACGATGATCCGTGTATAACGCTTAACTTCGGCCCTTTTTCGTTTTCCTTTCCAAATTTGGGGTTGGATATCTAATTTAGGTAATAAAAAAATTGGGACACGACATCAGACTTCTCATCACAAAATACGCATAAAAGAATAGACGTTTTCAATTATGTCAATTCCTACAGAGAACACCAGCTCTAGGAGAGCCAGTTCATTATCACTTGATTCGGAACTTGTTCCATCAGGAGACTCTAGAAAACCAGAAAACTGTTACACATAATAGTGACTAGTGTTTTCTCTTTATTATCCATCACATCGAAGTCAGACTACACTTTAAGAAAAATATGTGTCAGTGTTAGTTTGACGCATTGAGTTTGTTTTTCTGACTTCAACAAACTTCTCAATATTTTGTAAAGAGGTATATATTTTTCCGCATTGTCCTGTTGTAAAAGAAAGGCACGTACTATTTCCAAGCTAGCGATTGCTGTGCTAGCGCTAATACAGTAATAACAGGACTTTCCTCACTATCATCTATGTCGTCTACATCCGTAATTGCTTGATCAGTATCCTTAAAGAGATACAAGTTTGTGGTCGTTGTCGGGAACTTCATAAATATTATTCTCTTCAACTATTTACGACAACTATTTATTGCGTTTTTTATTTTTATTTTGTCATCTTCGCTTAATTTGGAAAATGTGATTAAAATTTAGTAAATATCTTAGGTCAATGTATTTACAGTTTTGTAAGCACGAGTATAGTTACTAGTACAGTAGTACTAATAAATAAACTATTCGCTCTCGGAATTTAAGCTAAAATGTGGATGGTACCTTTAATTCGACCGCCTGCGTTCCGGAGTCATCGGTCGAATCGACGTACAAGATTAACTACAGACGTACTTAAGGAAGAACAATCATATTAAAAATCGGGTCTTGCTCAAAGTCGAGTCGAGTCAGTTGCAGATCATCTACGCATTTAGTTACAGGAACAAAATAAGGTCTTCGATTTTCCTGTTCCTGTCTAAAATGAAAAAAGGACCTTTCCATGGACTGCTTGACCGGTTTTGATTTGTTTACTAGCTATCGTTATAGATCGACCAAAAAATCCGCTATACAGTGTGTTAAGAAAAAAACGGCGGTGACAAAAATTGGCATATCTCAACAATCACGAGGAATAACTAGGCTCGTTAGAGAGCGTATTAGGTACAATACTTAATGTAAAAATTTTAATACATTAATGTTATTACCATTTCCCCATTATATTTCTTTACGCCAGTTTTTTAATGCATTCAAAAATCTTTGTCTATTTTTCTGAAATTTTCTGAGAAGCAAGCATCTCATTGTTGCAGATGCAAATTTCACTGTGAATAGTTTTCAGAGTAGTCATTTATTGAATATACAATATGCTTACATAAAGCAGTTGGTTTACTACGCGATAGTCTTATTTTCTCCCACGGTCCATTCTCTGGTATGTTGTATATAAAACTTTGATCAAACAGAATTATTTCTCTCATGCTCCAAGATGCTAATATTTTTTAGCTTTTTAAAATTGTCCTCAATGAAAAAAAAGATAAACTCTTGCCTTTTAATGTAGTACTGTTGAGAGAATGGACATCGTTGGAATGTAATCTAAATGTTGTGAATTTCAACTCTGTACCTTGTATAACATATGTTTATAAAGCGCTTGAAAGAGAACGTAGAAAACGACCAAGCCTTTTCTTTGGCAAACATCTTCGACGAGACATAAATAAGCTGTTAAATTATGTGGAACATGACGCACAGAATATTTTATCATTTATTGTACTAAATAAAAATTATGTCATAACCGCCGTTTTTCTTAATATTAATATTAACACACTGTATATAGTTAAAGATTGACCTAAAGAGGGGTCGTTCTTATTATTATATAAACTAGGGAGTTATAAAAATTGTGCTTCATCAATGGCTGGGTGTACAAAAATTTCGTTTAGTGTGTTAGTAGGAGAGTTGCAGTTATTCAGGTTTATGGTATATACTGTATCGATGTATGGTAGCAATAATATGGGAATTTTATTTTGATTTAATTATATACAGTATGTCGATATATGGAATAGCCGTATTTGGACCATGTTGTTATTTTTCTGTGTAGTAGGATTTTAGGGGCAAATGGTTTAGGTTGAGTTTTGTGGAGGCAATGTCTGATATTTTTGTGTTTCGTGGTGAAATCTTAATTTGAATTCGGTTATTTTGGTGTTGGTGGTTTTGCAGAGAAGATGATAGTAAGTTGAAGAGATAGAGATAAGAGAAAGAGAAAAGTAGAGAGAAGAGAGAAGACATACTCGTTATATAGATAAATCTAATTATTAGATCTTAACTCTCAAATCTAAATTCTCAGATCTTAGATTTTAATAATTATCACATAACAAATATAATAATATATATATAATTCAGCTGGAATGAAAGTTACTCGTTATAGGAAATCTACCTATCAACGTTTGACAGACAAAAATCACACGATAATACGAAATTGATAATATTGTTAATAATAAACATCGATGAATAAAATATTTGGTGGAGAATATTTTTCGGAGAAATAATTGTCGGGGAAATGAACCATACCCGAATAAACACATGCATGAATAGTTCACTTTTTAGTATTGTCAGTCCTATTACTATTCTTAATTGGGAATTAAAGATATACAATACTAAGAAATTACTATTTTCCCGGAATGGTAACGTTTGTGGCAATTGTTTGTCAAAAGGCGCGTCTCTTACGTAAATCAGTTTATTACCGTAATTTCAAAAAGTGACGAATTGTTACGAATTTCCATGTATAATGCCTAACTTGTATTAATATCTGATATGAATATCATAACGCTGGTATATAGTATATAACGACCGACATCCTAAACTAATATCGATACGACCGACCCTCAAACACAGCGATCGATGCATCTCATCTCCTTGGTGGTAACGGCAGCTGACTATACTCTAAGCTTCACAACTTTCAAAATAATCAAGATAGTTCATCAACAGAATATGGATCCGATCGCTTCATTGTCCAATCACGTACACAATACATCACTTTCCTTGCTGCAAAGCACTGCAACTAAGCTAAAGCTGCCAATACAACTACTCCTCCAACGGCAGCAAATATAAGCAACAAAAAGCACATGCGATTGCGTGCTCCCTTTTGATGTCTACTTGCAATCGACACTTCTTCAGCGGCGTTTCGCACGTTGTCGGTAATATTCGACACGTTGGTCTCAATATTATCTAAAAGATAGTTATGCATTGGAAACTTTTCAGCAATTACGCATCAAGAGCGATTTATCAACATCAAATATAAAACATACCAAGCATATGTTGCTGTTCAGTCACTAGCGTCGCTAGATCTCTGAATACTTCATTTAATTCATTAATACCCTGTTCAATTCCTCGAATCTCCTCCTCACGCTCTTCAATAAGTGCTTCATTATATTCTACTTCGTTGCCAATTACTTGAAGTTGCAGACGTCGCTGAGAGTCATCTATTAACGGCTGTTCTTCTGCTGGAATGCCAGTTTCATCTTCCTCGGTACTTTGATACAAAAAAAAACAAAACAACAATAACAAGCAAACATATTAATCGTATCGCAATACAGATATAGCAAGCAGAATAATATATATAATATGTATTTGCGATGTTGTTTTATAAGAAGTATCATTCATACATACTATACATCATTGCGGACATTATGGGCCTTTGCTTTGTCTACATATGCTCGTTGCTTTTCTGCTGAGAGTCGCTGTACTATCTGAAATTCTTGCAAAGTCTTCTGAAAGTCCTTGGATAACTTCTGTTGCTCGATTTTACGCTGGCGCTGTAATCGGATTTCATATGTCAATTAACAATACAACCAATTATGTGAAATTACGCTGGATCGGCTCAATAAGAGATAACTTACACTCTGACCAACATTTCCCTCAAAGTGCGAAAGCGTCTTGAGGCCGTTGCTTGTGTTCTTGACGAGTTCTCGCGTTGTCTCTGTAATATTGTGTCTGTTCGTGCCAATTACAAAGACAAGTTGTACCAAAAAATATGTTTGTTTGTTTTGTTTTTTTATGTAAAAGAAAAGAAAAGAGCAAAGTAATATGAATATGTTCCTTACAGTTTAGCTCTTAGGTCTGGAGTATCCTTTATTGTTCCCAAATGCGAGACCATTTTATTTATCGACGCAACATTGTTCGTAATGCTAAATACTTGTTGGGATATGCTGCTACTAAGAGCCTTATACTCTCTATCATCGTCTGTAAACGAGAATCGCGAGTGAGCATTCGATAATAGAATAAAGCCTAAAAGTTATTAAAGGTCATGTTCTAACCTGGGCCGCCTGCATGTATATTGTTGTTGTAACGAGCACCATGAGGACCGGGCCCCAGACCCGCTTCCATGTCCATGAACGACATGTCTGCCTTGTGTCGTTAGGTTAGGTAGTATATGTGTATTATTCGAGGGTTATGGTATAATTGGCAACACTCGCATAGACCACACGTTAGGAGCGAGAGACGGCCAGTAGGGGAAAAACTTGGGAGATAAAATAACAATGAAAATTCAAAAAGACATTATTTATTTTCAACAAGTATTGGGCGGTGCTCAGTGCTTTAGTGTTACCACATACTTGAGCCCTGACTAATTATGATTATCTCGCCTAATCTATCCAAAAAGCATCAGCCCAACGAATAATTTAACTTTTATTTCACCTCTTATTATTATCCATCTATCTAGTGCTAGATTGTTAAAACTAGTGCTAGCCTCTAGCATGTATATGTACAATAGCTTGGAAATAAAATCAAAGTTCGGCGTTATGAGTGAGAGTGAGTGAGCTCTTACACTATTATTTCTTCTGCAGCGCCACGATCTTTCTTGGGGTTAAGAATTTTCCATCTACGAATATTATAATAGTTTATTATTTGCTGGAAAATTTCGAGGATGTTCGAATATTTGGATTGATATCTCCATCCTCTTTTCAACTCAATTACTCACGCTCTTGTTCCGGGCGATTTTTGCTAGCTTTTTTCGGTGATAATAATCTCGAAAACCGATATTTGCCTGAATGCTCTCCGAATGTCGACTTGCCGCATTCTTTACAAGATACTACGTACAACGCGTATAAGCTTTTCAATGAATTTTACATCCTCTGTCGATAACAACCTTCGTTGCGATAAAACCTCATATTTATTAGCTTTGCTAGTCCGTTAACTTATCTTTTTAATACACGTATTCTGTGACTAAAGCTAATGTTTCGAATTAATTTTTCATCCTCTAACTGATAAAAATTGAGAATGCACTTGCCAATGGATACCCAAAAATACTGAAGCGCAAATCAGCGTTATCTCTGAAGAAGCAAAGCTTCGAGTCTCCGACTCACCCGAAAATAATAGCACAGCATAAAACCGAGAGCCGTGGCTGAATATAACTACGAAATACGTAATAATTCGCCCTTTATTACCGCAAGAGACATTAAACAGAATCGATCGTACGCTAACACGTAATCAGGTATCCATTGTTTACCATACTTTTGAAGAGGTGTTTTTAAAGACACGGGATAAAAATACTTCAAGTAATGATTCGCTCATTTTCTCGATTGCGTAACACAAACATTCAATCAACATGTAAATAAATCGGAAATCGCTGATTCTGCTCTTTTTCGTGTTTGATAAAGATGGAAACTGACTATTTCTCGGATTCTCATGATTGGGGCCTCTTAAACTTTCTAACTTTCCGCCAGAAAGAAAAAAATTGGACGGGGGATAAGTGGAAAGAGTATAATACGTATACTGAGACCTTGCGCACCATAGCTAAAACCCGAACAAACCAACAAATGGCAGTCACCGCTCTGGATACTTTTGAAGTTAAGAAATAATAATAAATGTTATCATTGTTTTTATAGGTACTGCATCAACAATAACTCGTCAATTTGAACAGTTCGTTGTTGACCTATCGTGCTTGACACGAACTTTTCTAGGCTGAGTTGTTGATGATCTATCGTGCTCGATGTGGGATTATAATTTCTAATAAGAGTTTTCATAAAAAGGATGAAACGAATACCAAAGAAGTAAAAGAATTCTGGGACAAAGTGGAGAAGAAGCAAAAGGTCAAGGAATTGGAAAATATTCTTGAGGATTTAGATGTATGTATTTTATTCTCGATTTTTTTTTTGGCTCGTTTCATATTAAATAATAATCTGATATCCATTAGTATGTATTCATTGTGGAGCGTGCGTTAGAACACAATGACTATATTAATGAAGTGGGGAAAAGGCGAAGAACTTTGTTGGAAAAAAGAAGGGAAGGACAGGAAGAGGTAGGTCCTTAAAAAAGCGATGAGGTATACACAGCCGAAGATATCTCTTCTAACTACGAATATATCTTAAGGAGGAAGAACTTTCGACCAGAGTGATACTCAGAAAAAGAAAAAAGGTTACCTACGCTGATAGCTTATCGGAGACAGATTCATCGGATGATTATGTAGAAGAATCTAAAAGGGTAGGTGAAATTGTTTCTATTATATTTTATATGCTCATAAATTAATACTAATTTATATTATTATCAAGAATAAAAATAAACAGATATCAAAACAATATGTCCGTGAAGAGAATAATACACGCGAGATACCAAATCAAAATACACCCAATGACATTTTCGAGACATCAAATCATACACCAAAAAGTAGAATCGATAAAATCAAAAAACGCGTGGACGAAGTTTGTGAACCTTCAACGGATGAGCTAATTTTAAGACCGCCACTTTCACTTTCATCTTCTGCAAACAAGAAAAAGGGCTTTGTAAGAGAGATGTTGGGTGTAAAACCCAAACACGTTCGGTTTGGTGCTGACGGATCAGTTGAAGAGGTGATCAGCACGGATAATGCCGAGGACACTGGTGAGACTGATCTGGCATTTTCTGGTCCAGGGCGGCTGATTAGTACTTGTATGAACTTTGCGAGAAAGAACAATCATAGACTATCTAAAAAAAAAATTAATGGAGACACGGACAATGAAAGTGGGAAAGGTAATGGGACACAACCGCGCGAAACTTTGGATCATGATATTAATGAGTGTGATACTAGAGAGGAGCAGATTGAGGTTTCGAGGCGCGATTACGATGAATTACAACTGTACAGTGGAAGTCCCGTTGTCGGCGATACGATTGCTTACAAAGTATAACAAGCCTATGAATAGTTTTTGATTTTTTGTTTCCTTGTTCTAACTTTTGATTACGATTTACGGCAGATAATGGAAATGTCTGATTCATATACGCCCGAATGGTCCGACTTTAAAGAAGCGAGAATACTCGGATTCGATACGTCGTCGAATCTGGTTACTCTTCAAGTTTGCAATAAAGTCTCGGCCAACAAGTCTAGGTTTGGAAAGTTTGATCTTGAGGAAATGGAGGACTATTTGGTCGAGGGTCAAAATGCAGAAACAGTATCGGTAGAATGGGACATGTTGGCTGATGTTCGAAAGATTGTTGATTAATTAAACGAATTGAAAAGAATACGGATTTGGGTAACTTGTGCATTTTGTTTAGATAAACTGATGTACTCTTTAAACTATTACAATTCTAACAGACTTGCTGTTGCAGAGGCTTAATATTATAGGAACTTTGATTATTAACGACCGTACGGCATAGCGCTTGGGTGTGGGTTTGCTTGTAAATGCAAGGCCTATGCTATGTATGAGCATCAATCACATGAACGAGTGACGAAACGAACAAGCTATTTGTGACGGGGGAAAATATCATTTTAATGAAATGCAACTGAAATGAGCACATCATTACTTATAATGAAAGCAATGAAACGTGAATCGTGTTGTAGATATAACAATAATAAAATCCAAGTTAGACCTTATAGAAAAAAATGTTTGGTTATTTTTATCAGCTATTCTCTTCAAAGAACATTCTTGGAAAGTGAAAGGAAATAGCGAAAGAAAAGTCAATGACGCCTTGGAATTTGGTAATTGACTGGAAAAAAAGGTTAGTAAATTTAATAACTCAAACGCTTTTTCAAGCGATAAAATCAGCGACAATTGACCAGCTGCTCGTTGAGCGAAAATACTTATCAAGTATAACATGTTTGTGGGAATATCTTAACAAGTTACTTGATAAAACATCTGAAGAATAATAAAGACAATATTGACAAATGTGTATCAATTATTATTATTACTATTAAATGTGCTGATTTGTATTACTCGATTTTTGCAATTCGTATTCGAAAAACGGAGTACCTTTCTTCTGTCCAGCTATGCAAGCAAGCATATTAGCTATAAACTCATCAATGCAATTTCAAATCACTTAGTGCGAACTCGTTGTGCAAGCAAGCCTATTAGCTATAAACTCACCAATGAAATTTCAAATCGCTTGGTGCGAACTCGTTGTGCAAGCCTTTCCTCTGTATCATCTTGTTCGACTTCTCCCGATTCCCCGCTTTTCTCGGTTTCCGCTTTAAGAATGTCAGCTCGCGATTTCAGAAGACAAGTTATCAATCTTAGTATCGACTTCGCATTGCCAACTTCATCAAAATCACAAATAAACTCTTGCGAGAGTCCTATCTCTGGCTTTGTAAGGCAACCAGCCAATCGAAGAAAGCGCCAGATTTCTCCGGTTGTTACGATCCCGTATACTTCGTGAAGTCCACCATCTTTGCGCACATCCTCACCACGCTTTCTCTTACCTAGCGATTGCTGAGTAGCAAGAAAACAAGGCATTTGGAAAAGCCAGTGGAAATAGGCAGTCAACAATTACCCAACAGAAAGAGCGATAATTGTGAATACCTCTAGCGCCGTGTGCAGCTGTACCAAATTCTGGGCTATCCCTTTCTGAATTTCTTCCAATTTCGCTACCGTTACTAATACCACGATTTCATAGCATTCGACCAAGTAATCTAGGTAACCGTACCCACGGGTTCCATCGAGTACTTCTTCAACGCCCAGTCTCATTGAGGAGTGCTCACGGTTGACATGAGAAACCGCAGATGACATAAACGAGTCAATGAAAAAACGAGCTGATGCTTCGTTGGGGATCGATTTTTTGAAGATCCTCCAGTTCGCCTCGATATTAGCTGCGAAGCGGTCTATCTCATCTTTCGTGAATCTTGGATCCATGTTGCTGAACTTGGATTCTAGGGTATGCATACCGCACAATCACTCCAGTTAATATTAATGAAAGAAAAGTCGATTCGTGTCGAGAAAGCTGTGAGGACGTTACCTATGTTGAACTGAGGTATATGAGCAATAGTCGTCCTACTTTCCTGTCGCAGAACGTCCTTGAGCACTTCATTGATATTCCAATCTGCATAAGCTTTCTTACCTGAAAAAAAGATGACAGATGAGCGAAAGAACGAGAAATTGATAGAAAGGGAATCCATCAAAGAGATGTAAGTCAAAAGTCAGGTAGACCTTTAATCCTGACCAACAGATCGAGAACAAGTTCATCTTCTTTATTCGCACTAGTTTTTCTCAGCAAATCATTAAATACAAATTCCTCGTCAATGATCTTTTTTTCAGTCTCTTGATCAACATAATAAAAGGAATTGTTGCCATCTTGTAAGTTCTCGTATCTCGCCTTGGTCTTGTTAACAAGCATATGCCATGTACCAGAGCTGTGAGTAAGGCGAATTTCAGTGGAAGACCCGAGAAATCTGACGTTCGCGACAACTACATTAAAATTGATAGTAGTCGTTAATTATGACGTTCAGTTCGCATGCGGGAAGGGGGAAAAGGCTTACCAGCGCTTTCTGTCAACGGGTACCGGACCACAAGAGGACTATTATCAGTCGTGCAGAGATTTGAAAGAGGTGTGCTCATTCTCATAGGTTGAATACGGTCGTCATAAGAAAAGAACTCGATGTCATTTGGCTCAGCGTCTTTGAGGTACTTCTGGTTTTCACAGAGATGACTTGCAAGATCATCCAATCTACTGTCAGGTTCTATATATTTGCTAGGACATCTAGTAGCACTCTTTCTGCCTTCAGGAAGTATCCACAACGTAGTTCTTGACATAACTGCGGATGGAATGGGATCTCCAGATATGTCAATGTCTCACAGATTTAAAATCAATATATTAATATAGCAATCAATTGTTATTGGATTGGAAATGATAAAAATAAAATAAAAAAAGAACTAATAATACACTGAAATTGGAAAACAGTTTCTGTTAGAATTTTGTTACTATTCCTTTTTTTTTATTAGTATAATACATTATAGATTTGGGCCAGCATACATCACAGTGTTGTGAGATTATAAACTACAAGGCTGATGCCCTCAACTCATCAGCATTGCAATTGTTATATCCATTAACAACTCGGCAACTGTTATACTATTTAATATAGTGAACTATGATATAGTCATTCTGTTCAAACGATGGTAAGATTGTAGTTGTTTGGTTTTTTATTTACGAATTTTCCACGTGACAATTCTTCCTAGATTCAAAAGTTGTTAGCAAAAAAGGAGCGAAGAAAATGTTCGATAGAATTCCGGGTGCTCTCCTTGATGTAAGTGAGTGAGATATCTCCAAGTTGTTATTGCAAAGCAGATGGCCGAAAAATAGAGAGTGTATCGCTTTGCAGGCATCTTTGTTCCCATACGAATTAAGAGATGAAGGTTTTGTACAATTATTCTAAATCTGTTGCACCGTCTGATAATGAGTGTGAATTACTAAGATTACATTAAATATTTATCTAATAAACAATACAAATATGACCTTCAAGAATCAGCCTCAAAGTCCAACACTTCCATTATAGTTTTGCCTTCTCGTTGTAATAGAATAACGGCCTTTGTATCATTGAAAGCGAGTCTCCACACTGCATTGCCAGCTGAAGTGAGTTCGCGGATGGAGGTGCCTGTCTGTATATCCCATAGCTTGACGTGACCATCATTGCCACCAGATACGATCCTTTTATTATCGAATTGTAAACAAGTAACTGAATTATCGTGAGCAGCCATTCTATGAATACACTGGTATGTTTCCAGATCCCAGATCCGAATTGCACCATCACTGCCTCCAGTAACAAGAGTAGTATCCTTGAGTTGTATTTGGCCGACAAGCGATGTATGTCCTTGTAATATACCTAGGCATTGGCCTGACGTTGGTGACCATACTCTAGCTGTTGAGTCGAGTGAACTAGCGAGTTATCGACAAAATGAACGAACGAAACGTTAATAAAACAGCGAGTAGTTTGATAAAAAAACAAACGAAATTCATCAAGTGACATATTGGGTATTGTTTCGACATTCATTTGTCGTTCTTGTCTTACCCAGTTATGATCCTCTCGCCGTCAAACGCTATCGAGTATATTTGAGAATAATGTCCATGGAGGACATGAAGGCATTGGCCTGTTGTCAGATCCCATACCTATCAAACGAAAAAACGGTCATTAGATAAATGCTAAAAATGCAGTTCAATTTTCAATATAAACCGTTCAAATAAACCTACGCGGGCTGTGCAATCGTAGCTTCCTGATACTACCAAGTCCCCATGTATCTCCATACATCTAACACTAGCTTCGTGTCCAGCGAGTAAATGCAATAATATGCCTTCTTGTATATCCCATACTCGCAACAAAGTATCGCGTGACCCGCTAACGGCTATTCTTTTGTCTTTCATTTTTAGTGATCTTACAGTTGATGTATGTCCATGTAAAACGTGTTTGCATTGTCCTGTATTTATATCCCAGACACGCACATCTCTAAATTGATTTGACAGCATATTTAGAACAATGCGAGATAATAAATCAACCTGGATATTCATTATCACGCGCACGTGGACCTCGAGGCATTCACTACGTGCTCAACAAAGTAATCACGTACTGTTTCATACCTGTCGCATCCGCCAGAGACCAATACTTCATCGATATATTGCAAAGCCCATACACCGCCTTCATGACCTGTAAGTGTTTTTACATGTTTCCCGTCAAACGCACCAAACACATGAATCTTCTTATTATCCATTCCGACAACAATATAATTTCGACACATTTGCAATGAAGTGACCACTCCAACATCGGTACTAATATGGGTAACTAGAGTTCTTCCTCCGTTCTTCCAATTTGACTCTACAATATAACGGCGCCGGAAATGATCTTTATACGAAAAGTGGCTGGATCGTTTGTTTGATGATAAATCTGAAGATTCGGATGCAGTCGGTGAAGGAGGTGATGATAAGGATACCGAGCTACGTCTCCTATAATGATGACGTACACATAGATTCTTCCATGTAAATTCATCGTTGAGTAAAGTATGCCAAAATTTAGATACACAGGATGCTCTTGATAACGTCTTAGGATCATTTATAAATGACAGTATATGAAGGCTTATCTCAATAGGAAGTTCTTTTAGGAAATCTCGTTTCAGTCGAGGAGAAATATAATTAGATACAAATACAAGCTGTTCATTATTACATGAATCTAAGAGTTCGGCCAGCAGACGCTGTCTTTGTAAATTGTCCATATTCTGAAAACCCATTCTTACTGTTCTATTAAAGTCGTCTGGCCGATTGGTGATTGGATATCCGTCAGACAAGTGAGGAAGTAATTGTGGTGAGGGCGCTGGAGTAGGTAAACTGTGGAAAGTTGTTGTAGACACCCAGGGTACAGGAGGAGGCGGTGAGGAACGTTGCATAGTTGGTCAAATATGCACCGCAATAAATGTAGATTTTATACACACAACAAAGTTCGGGGTGATGAGCCGTAATCTATATAGAGTGCAAAGGTTAGGTAAGGTGTAAAAGTATGAGAATGGAGAGCAAAAACGGAAGTTTAAAGTAGGAAGAGGGAAGAGAAGGGAGATGCCAAGAGACAAAGGGTAGGGTATTACTAATAAAGAAAGTAAATATGCAAGACAAAACGTGGGATTAAATAGTCATATTGCCAGAGCGGAGAACAAGACGCCACAAGGTACAAAACTGCCGAACGCCACAGACTTGTCTTACCCCCATTCTTCATCATTTTAATTAATTAATCAAATTGACGAATGTTACCCTTCCTATTATATCATCATCAATTACAAGTGAAAGGCACAAATTCAAATAATACTCTTGGTAGAGAGTTATGGCTGCATTAACTCGATCTAAGGACTCGATGACCTTTCATTTTCGTAAATGTGGTGGCAATAATAATAAATTTATTAAAACCACATTCTCATTGAACAATTCTGGTAACAAGGCCTCTTTTAAGGCATGGAACATTTCTATCACTAATTGAATGTGTATGATAAGTGGAGTACTTCTGATTTTGTTAGACGCAACTAAGGTGGACCTCTAGAGCTGCTGTGGAGTACTTCTGATTGACTAATGCGAAACGTGGTTTTGTTTGAGGTTTCTTGTTTCTAATTTGTGCACATCAAAACCAACTGTTTCAAGTTTTAATGTATGTTTTAAGCAATTGTTAGCATCAATTCACTATTACTATTCAACAACGCACTCGTTCCATAAAACGAAAATCTATAAAATGGCTGTTGAATCTTTGCGGGAAACGAAATCTAAAACGAAATTTGGATCTTCTTTTAATGCCACATATACTCTTCTATTAACAAAAGTTACCCTAAATCCCAACCCAAATCCCAAAAAAAAATTCCAAAAATTTTATTTTAATACTAATACATTTCGTTTTAATCTGTCACATTGTGTCATCTCGACATACAGAGTATGCTGCTTTCTTATGGCTGTACAAGAAATAAGTTTGACGAGCTAGGCGTGGAATTAAACTTTGACTCCTTTCGTGATTTTTTTCCTTATGCGAACAATGTTCCTTGTCCTTTGAGTTTATAATTTACCGAATCAGTGAAATGGTAAAAAATAAAAGAATTCTTCCTGCCTATGCTTATTAAAAAGGTTATAACCATGAACTATAATTAATAATATAGGCTATCTTTTTCCTAATACAAACTATCAGTTCTACAAGCAATTGGATTTGTATATTTTTGGTAAAAATTCCCCAAGGAATAAACTATCACGGCCTTTAGACATACAGTAGGATGCAAAAGTATCCCTCCACTTCTAATTCGGGACACAAATGAGTAAATGCTTTGAAAGTTTCCCTGTATACAGTGTATAATAAACCCTGATCACTTGTAAAATTTCAGCTTGATCTGATGTCTCCAGCAAAACCAAAGTTTTTACCACGGGTTTTAGTCATAAGAGTTCAAAAATTCATATCTCAACACTTCTCTAACCAAATTTTGTGATTTTTTTATTTATTTTGTTCCTCTGCACCACCAAATTGCATTCACGTAATTTTAGAACAAATTACTGTGTGATCTCTACTAACAAAATACAAACAATTGTGCGGCATAATGATACTTATAAAGATCGTTCACGTGTCTTGCCAAGTATAATAGAAATTTCGACTACCACATCTAATAAATATGTAGGAATTGGTTTGATAAACAAAACAAAAAAAAAAGATCCCGCAAATCAATTAAAAACATGTGGAGATGTGGATTTTTGAAGTATAAATTGAAATAAGCGATGTAGGGTTTTTATATGGTTTTATATGTTTTAGAGGCAAATATTGGACGTTTGTAAATTTTTACTGGAGACATCCGATCAAGCTAAAATTTTACAAGTAATCAGGGTTTATTATACACTATATGCAGGGAAACTTTCAAAGTAATTACTCATTCATGTCCCGAATTAGAAGTGGGGGATACTTTTGCATCCTACTGTATGTTTAATCCCCACAATAATACAGCAAATATAACAATATTTATTTTATTGACAATAATAACAACAGTTATCTATTATTATTATAGTTTAAAATTGTTATTTACAGTGTGTAAAGAAATCATTTGCAAAAAAATTGCGTAGACTTAGAAATCGCGTAACTTTTCCAGAGGCTATGGATTGGTCTTCTAACATTCCGGATCTAAATCTTATTGAAACCCTCTGGAAATTGTTGAAAGTAACGTAGAAACGCGTAGGCTCAAAAATCCCAACGAGTTGGGCGATTTATGGGCGAGGAGTGGCAAATTTCAGATAGCCTCCTACTTAGTATTATAGAATCAATGCCACAACGGTGTAGTGAGGTTATAGTAACCTAAATTTTTTAATAAAATCTGCCATTATTTAGCTTTAAAATGATATACAACGCAGCGAAACTCCTCCAAATGCAACCGTCGGGACCGCAGAATTTTATGCATTAAGAGGCGTTATGCATTTAGAGGATAGTCGCATGATATGGAGCAAATGCAATTGATTGGATATCTTTTTCCAATAAAGATTTACAATAAATTCTTTCACAAGCCGATAATAAAATTTTTTTCTCTTTCCAATGACAAAAGCGACCCTGACAAATATTCAAAGACGTGAAATTTGCTTAAAAAACAGGATAATCCAAAAGGATTTTGTTGAATGGTGTAAACAGACGTTAAAAGTGAAAATCGATCAAGCAACAATATCTCGATTGCTAAAGCAATCAAGTGAATTCTTGGATATACACGTAGATGAATTGCACAAGCCCTTCCAGAAACGTGCCCAAACTGTAAAGTTTCCGGAACTTGAGAAAGCACTACTGGAATGGTGCCTGCGAGCTCAAGGACAAATACCACTAACAGATCAATTGTTAGTGGAAAAGGCGCGGTCTTTACGATGTAATTACATTTTCAAACGGCTGGCTTTCGTCAGTCTAAAAAAAGACATAATTTAAAGCAAATTTACATGCATGGTGAGAGTGGTTCTGTGAGCGGACTAATAATTGGAGAAACCATTACTGATCTTAAGCAGCTAACAAACAATTACGTATGGAAAGATATATAGAACATGGACGAAACTGGACTTTTTTTCCGGATGGAACCTGATACGACATTGGCAACTCAACAATTAGCAGATAAAAAAATAATAAAGAGAGATTATCAGTGGATCTTTGCTGTAACATAAGTTAAAGCCACCCGAAGTGCTAAACCCCGTTGTTTCAGCAACGGAATCGCTTAACAAATTAATCCGATTCTTTTTAAGTCAGGAAGGTAATACAGTCAACCCTCTCTATAGTCACGCTGTCGGGAACAATGCAACTTTTGTTGAAAATGTGCTTATAAAGAGGTGTGACTATATAGAGTGTTTTTCCTATAAGTTCAATAGTAATTGGTTCCCAAACATGGTGTGCTTATAAGAGGTTTTCATATGATGTGCTTATAGAGGGGGTGACTATAAAGAGGGTTGACTGTATTCAAAAGAGGTTGACAATATAATAAAGAGCCGTGTATTAGAAAGATTGAAGGTAAAATCACTTGTACAAAAAGGTTTGGATGATTATTTGTTGTAGAACAAGATAGGAGTTCAATCAATGAATGATTTAGGAAGTGGGTAATTAAGCGGTGGTATTAAATAAAAAAAAGCTTTTTTACAGTAAATAGGCTCTTAACGACAAATTAGACTTCTGATTGATTACATTTTTAGAACTGATCACCATTAGTATTATTATGCGACGGGAAAAATTGATATAATACATCATGTGATATATGCATGGATTTATAAAAATCGAATTCAAATGGTGTGTACAATAACAGATAAGTCCGAACTCGGGACCAGACAGAAGTATGCACTTAGAGGAATTATGCATTTAGAGGAGTTTCACTGTATTGTACAATCTAATTAAATGCAATGGTTGTGAAAGTGAAACTAAAAATTGTCTGTATTCTCGGCATAATTAGAGAAGCAAACCCTAGCTTTAGCATGCGCCCATGTTGGTGGAAATAAAGTCTTAACTCAATACGTAAACCAGTTTAATACTTACATAAAGTCGACAGATCTAAACGACATGGGTTGAGGTTAGATATCAGTACATAGGGAAGCCTCATGAAAATCCATAAACAAAGGTTTTTTCTGCCGACCACTTTTCAATAGTAAAAAAAGGCAAACTTCAAATCCCTAAGGTTTTTGAAGGAGTCACAGTATGCACCAGTATAGTCTTTATGAGCGTAGCTTGCTTCCTTCAAAAAGCCCTGGCGATTTGAAGTTGTATGTTTTCATTATCGAAAATGATCGGGAAATGATCGGCACTCAACGTTAATTTAGCAAGATAGCTCCGGTCACTCCTTACTTTATTGCTAGCCAGAATTAATGAAATTAGGCCTCGGAGTAAACATACAAAATTGAATTCTCGCTTTTTTTTTTTTTTTTAAAAAAAAAACCGGACTCGAAAATCTTGTTCTTGAGCCCCAAGAACTTAAACTGTACCGACTTTTCTTCATTGATATTAATATTTGCCAAGTCGGTTATTTTTAGAAATAGAAGTAATCCATACACCAAGAAAATAATATGAGCCAAGACATCTTGGAATTTTTATTTATATACGGTCCGAAGATATCATGATTTAATAAAGACTATCCAACTTTAAAATGCCGCGTCCAACAGGGCAACATAAACATTTAAACAAAGCCCGCTATCAAGGGACTTCCACCGCTAGTAATACTACATCAGAAACGGCTGTCGAAATCTCTGAACCACCAACAGACATTAATGCTATATCAAAAAATAATGTAGCGGAATTATCAGTTTATCAATACAATTGATGTCCCTGAATCGAACATTGACATTTCCAAAAACACGATACGTCTAGAAAGAAAGAAAGCACAATTAATTGATTACTGCCCGATGACAAAGTAGCAGCAGCTTGTCATCTCTTTGAAACAATGAGATATTCTAGTACTAGCGGGAAACCGAAAGCAAAAATTTTTTCACCGTACATTATAAACAAAGCTAAAGCATTTATAGTGGAAGGATTAAGTAAGCATTACTCTTCCATTACAGCGATTCAATCTAAAATAAATTTATTAGAAAAAGCGAATAAACGGTTACAAAGGGAGAAAGAAACCGCAGAATCTCAAGTCCACTCGCTTAAAATGAAAGTGATCAAAGGAGAGAGGGAGCTAAGGCTCGATATATACAGTCAGACTCGATAAGTCGGCCCCTCGATAAGTCGGTTTTGGCTTAAGTCGGCCGGATTTTTTTTTCACTATTTAAAATTTCTCGATAAGTCGGCCAACCTATGTAAATTCTCGATAAAGTCGTTAAGTCGGCCAACGGCTCCAGTTCTCGTAGTTGGATGGGTCTCGATAAGTCGGTTTCACGTGACAATTTGTAAATTTAATTGGTGGACCACACCCGTACGATGATTAATTGTCCGATACAATACTTACACATTGGCTACACAAATACTTAGAATCATACAACCAAAGAGCTAGACATCATACGATTGAAGTCATACGATTAAAGCAGTAAACGTATCGTACGATAGAAATGCATTAATATAGTTCTGTGTTGTCAGGAATGAAAGATTTACAACGTCAGATAAGAAGAAAACAAGTCGATTCTTGCTATGTCATTACACAAAATTGCCAGACTCGTGGGATAACGATCAGACACGGTCGCCCTCGTCATCCCCAAAGCCAAGGTCAAATCGAACGGCTTAACCAGACAATTGGCCGTGGCTTCACCAAGCTACTCTGGGATGACGAGAACAGATTGCAACGGAAAGACTGGATTCATGTCATCGATGCTTTCATCATCAGTTATAACTCAACCATACATCGGGCCCATGGTCGTACACCTCACGAAGAGGTTGATGAGGAAAATCAGATGTTAGCATCAGATGCAGTTGGTGATGATATTACGAAACGCACGTCACGAGTGCAACAGCTTCAGCAATCGGTGAACAACTCGTTAGATAAATATCGCTCTAAGTTATGCAAACAGGGCAGTGTTTACCGAAAAAAGACAGCAAACAATACAATTGAAGCTGGAACCTCAGTGGTCATAGCACCAGACCACGACATGAATCCAAAAACTCGTAAACGTAAGTTGCAGCCTACGTTTTCCCAAGAGGGTAAATTCAAAAGATTGGCAGCGAATAACCATACTGCAATTGTGGAAGTGGACGGTAAAGACATTACAACTTCCATTAAGCGAATTAAGGTGGTAACTGGGAAGGGACATTCGTCTGAATAGTGTTAGCTTCAATATCAAAGAGTTTTATTGGTATTGATTCTTGCAAGTTGTATGGTGCACGCAGTCTAAAGCCACCACTATTTATCATGTAACTTCAAATGAATAGAAAAAAAAATTGGATGAATATTTTCCAAATATCTTTCTGTAAAATGATAGTTTATATGGTAC
>CAJVPI010000866.1:0-20480 GCA_910592345.1 Paraglomus brasilianum
AAACGAAACAAAGGTCGATCATCATCGATTGTTTGATATTAGCTAGTGCGGCGTCTATGGCATTTTTTCGTAGCGTCATTGCTTTGGTGCTCGACACCGTGTCAGAAGAATAAGATTCGCCTAATTCCTTAACATATCTATTCAATCGTCCGTCAAAATCTAGTTTTGCTAACTCAGACTCAAGTGACGAAGGGAGCGAGACAGCCGTAAGGGTTGTGCTGCTGTTTGTACTGACGCTTGTTTTGGTTTTATCTTTTGGCATCTTGAGACAATATCCGTTTTTTGTTAAAGGACGTTTTCACGTTCCCTTTTAAATACAATCATGTGTAACTTAACCAATGGGAATTAACTTGCCGTGTACATCCCGTTTTTAGGAAGCGCCATACATAACAAAGAAGCAAGATAAAAATAAGTAGCCAATCTATTTGTCTGGTCTTAACTAGCTCGTATATGGTCTTCAGTTCAGTGAAAAAAAAGTTTCCCCTTTTGTCATTACAATAATCGAAAAGAGATTTCTTATGGAAGGGTAAGGTCATGGGACTGGGTATACACGCCGAATACAAGTCGATTATTGGTACATTCCCTTATCTCATTTGTGACGTAAATTTGCTTAAACAATCCAATACATTAGGACAAGATTATCGATATTAAGTAATTGCGTTTGTTTGTGCGTTTGTTCTTTAGACTATCAGTGTTTACGTGTCTCTACATATTTATTGTGGTACATTAAGATGGGGGTCTTATTTTAAAGCCTCACAAATTAACGTTAACAAAACCCTATCTCAAATTCGCCCCCCTAAATTTTCATATTAAAATAGAAAAAATTTCAATTAACCCGATTTCATTTTAGTCTAGCTACATTTATTGTAATATTATAAAAAGTACTGAATTAATATTAACGATACATCTTAATATTAATAATTCTGTGTATTAATAGTATTGTCGATAGTTGGGCACTTATTCTACGACAAGCCATATTATGAACCAACCCTTGCATTTCTACGTGAAGTGCGGCATGACTGCACACAAGCAGCGAGCAAGCCAATAACCATTACAAGTATCGTCAAACCGACCGCTATACCGATTGATATCAACACATACTTGAGCCAATGCCAAACTTTGCTCTTTGTATCATCCGTAGAGGAGGATTCGTATTCGAGTTTAGTTGCATTCGTTTGGGAGGAAATGCTTGTCACTGAAGAGTTGTTTTGAGGCACTGATACATCTGTGCTATAATAAGTAAAATTATAAAGCGATAATTAGCAATTAATATTAATACTACAGTACCATCATTTTAACATATGCGTTTACAATTTACCTTGCAACACAAGAAATGCATGATATTATAATAGTAAAGGCAATCAAAAAAAAGATAATTCGTGGATGTAGATTCATTGTCAAGAAGTGATTGGAATGCAGAGGACGTTTTCGGCGAACCTTGGATGTTTCTGTTCTACTTCTTCAGTCTTTATATGTAGATTTACCTCGCCAACGGAGGTTATTTTCCGTATCCCTCTGTTGATGATTGGACAATAGCAATCATTCTGGTAACACTAATACTAGGGTTTTCTATTACGGCAAATACAGGTTAACTACTAACTTCTCAAAATTGTAGTAATTCTTCAACTACTACATCCAATTCCTACAAACGAGAGATCTTCCGAGCCTGAAGCGCCTTTAATGGCCAATTCATTGTGCGGAAATTCCTTACCTTGCTCGTTTTGGGAAGGTATGGTAACATCGATTTAATAAATTAGGTCAGTAGTATTAGTCTCCGTACTCACTCTCTGCAAAGATAAACCTAAAGCTTGCTTTTTTGCAGTACCAATATTGCGGGAAGATTGATGAGCCCCATCCTGCGTTCTGAAAGATGGGTCTGCCCGTGCCTGCGCGGAGGCAATTTATGGTGGCAACACGATGGCGTGCATTAACATGCCTAATCAGATATCTGATGTCCGAAATGAGCTTAAGCAATTTCTTTTATAGTGTTCTGACCCAAGTCAGAATATGGGCATAAGCCCTTTATATTGGCATCTCTAGGTGTTGATTGGCATACTTCGCTCCCGCGCTTTTGGACATCTTTCTAACCTCAACTCCATAATAATTCTAAAAGGAAATTCAAGAGGATAATAATGGTCGATGTAGGTTAAGAGTGCTATCAGATCCGGGAATATCAAAAATTACAAATATCTTTATTATAGCCTAAGCAGAAATTGAGAAGAGCAACATTTGGTTTAATATTTTTTGGATAATCAAAGTCTTGGACGATTGCATGTAGCATCGATACAATTACTCTTATTATTTCTACAACATAATATTCCAAACAAGTGTTAATGTTTATCTTTTTTTTTTGTTAAGAATAACGAAACAAATTATTCTGACGAACACCTAACGGCTAACGTTCTTAACAGACTTTATGATAATTTTATCTAATTTTCAAAAATAATCTAGTAAGTTTTCAATAATGATGATCCTTTTTTGTATTCCAAAGGTACCTTTTTAGATTCCCCCAAAATAAGTTACGACAATATATTGGTAAGGAAGTCATCACTTCACAATCTAAATTATTGCATCTTGTACTATTCCAAGTGATTTTATAACAAATCAAAAGGATCTGCAGAACTCTGTGACTTTCCCTTGGCTCCACTATCCATTTGCATTGTCGATCCACTCCCCAACCCACTTCCTCTTCCTGTCCCCCAAGTTCCACTGAGTGAAATGTTATTCGCATTAGCCATCGCGAGCGAGTTCATGGATGGAGCAGTAGATTTATTCGTCGTTGGAGTGTCTTTCAGAGATAGCGAGTCAAGACTGACTAGGTTTGATGCTTGGACCCAGATATCGTCTGATTTTAGTTTTTGGAAAGATGAAGAGGAATTGGCTTGCGTTCCACTGACTTTGATAGAGTTGAAATTATTTGCGACATGAGGAGGCGTACTAGTATTTACTGGAATTAGGGGTTTTGTTCCGAAAGCGCCATTTAAGGGAGTAATGTTACTGCTAGGATTATTGGTAAAATTATTATTTGCGATACCAATGCCCACACGCGTGTTATTCGAACCGCCCGAAGGAATTATCGGGCCACTGAGGATGTCATCAATGAGGTCTTTTGCGGGTGTAACCGTTGTTGTCGTATTTGTGGAAACGAGAGATGGAGAAAGAACAGACTTTCGTGTGGATGTAGTAGATGGAATTGTGGTAGCAGATTGGAAGTCATCAAAGTCGTCGTCTAAAATAAAATACATAAGTGTAGGTTTGCTTTCGGTTAGACTTGATTAACAATCATGTGTAACACAAATTCTTGATCCAAAACAAGTTTCTCTTCGCTCAAATGTGTCCTAATCTAAGAAATAACCACATACCAATTGACACATTCGGTTTATGTCCAGTTGTGCTCTTCGTTCCTTTAACTTCAACTGAATCCTTGTCCCCAAAGCTAACCAATACCGGTTCCACCTTCTTGCTCGAAGTTGTAGCAAGAGTATCGTTATCGGCCACTTCAGCGAGTGAGCTCGAACGCGAGTGCATAGAGGTTATACGAGACGACCGACGGTCACTTCCAGATGAGGAGCGACTGGGATTTGAAGGTGAATCGTAATCATCATAACGTGAGCGAGAAGAGGACATAGATCGGTCATCGTCTGGGTTTGATAAAAAGATTAGATGTTATTGGTAAGAAACGTCCACATAGACCAGACAAGAGAAGTACTAGTTTAGACAGTCATTTAGTCTAATGACATGTACATTCTCCCTTTCTCTCATTATTCACAAAACTCCAACTCAGTTCTACAATATACTCACTATACGACGAATACGAATCGTTCCCATATCCGCCATATCGCGATGAAGAGCCGCCAAATCCACCGGTATATCCAAGCGAATCAGAACTGACACTAGTGTATTTCTGCCTGTTCGCACGGGCCTTTTTCCGTTCTGCACGAATTCTGTCGACTTCAGAAAGGAGCTCGGCGAGTTCTTTTGCCCGGTTGCGTACTATTTGTGATTAATCATAATAGTGAGGAATACGAAATTAATAAATACATTACGCGCACGCAATTACAAAAACTGCTGTCCATTGGTCTGAAAGATAAAATTTCTATTTATTGTAATAAAAAATCGTACCATTAATTCCTTGATCTTTGCCTTTTTCATCGATGTATGTGAAATCACGCATAATCTTAATAGTCGCCATATGAGCGCGAGCGTCATCAACAACACGTTCTGATCCATTTTTGACGAGAAATTCCAGTAACACCAGTGCCTACAGATAAAGTATAGAGTTAAGGAAGGTTTCGTATATATACTACCGGTCGTTTTATTTATTGTGTTTTTATTCATCTGTTTTCATTACCTTGTAGATTTGGCGCCATTGTCGAGCTTCTTTCTCTGTGAATCGCTTATAAATAGTAGGCATAACTTCGTTGAAATACTGACTACAAAATCAAATCAAAGCATTACGTTTCGACACCATTGCTCTCGTCTACCACAAGTCAACGACAAGCAACTAAAACTTACTAGTTGTAAGTTGCCTGGGCAATCTCCAACATTAAGGTACTGCTGGCACCCCAAGGTTCGTTATTCGTAGCCTCGCGCACTTTAGCCTCCATCTCGGTATAATTCATCACTGCATTTTTACTGTTTATTAAAATAACCATGAAGTGAATGAAATCACATACTCATCTGCCGGCAAACCGTGAAAATCGTCGGCCCAACTTACACTTTATTGAAGACATCTTTCACATCCCACACTGTGAGGCTAGTCAGTTGGTCCATTTTAGAAGACTTTGGAGGAGAATGCTGAGGATAGGAGAGTGTTGTTAGGGACCCAGACTATTATTATGGTATGTAACTGGGCTTAGAAATGTGCCCGGTCACGTTATTTATTCGTGGCTTTGTACTTGGAATTTACCCCATACTGCGAACATTTGTAAATCTCAATGATTTTTAAGGTTAAAGGATTTAATACGCCTTTGCGCGTTATTCCCCACTTGTCCATTGGCAATAGCTTTCAAATTAACCCGAAACTATAAGGCAATATAACAGCTAATTGCTTCATTACTTTAGATATTCATAATACTGGCAATGGTAGTTTTTGACACGATAATATGGGAAGAACGCAAAGCCTATTTACTTGTGGCTGCTCTATTACCTAGAAACTTAAATCAAGTTTTTTTGAACCTAATTCTTTATTTAGTTATTCAAACTGTACGCTAATATTAATATGTAATTTGCAAATATGTTATCATTAAGTATACATCCAAAGTACACGCAAAAGACGATTGCTCTGTAAAATGTCTTGTTCTTAAGCAAATAGACATGTAGACTCTGTTGTCAGTGTTGCTTTGTTAGTACTTTCTGAACTATACCTTTGCAAATCTAATCAAAACAAAGTTTTCTACTTAACGATACAAGCATTACTGGATATTGGGCTTTTTGTTTATGTTGCACCAAATGTCAAAATTAAAATGTAGCGCTAGTGCTTTATATCTTACAAGAGGACCGGCAATATTCACCAATGAATTCAACAACGATCTCCCCAGACGCATCACCGGCACTTTCTTCCAGGGAGAGTTCTACGCCTCCAAATCCTCACTCGGATTTTTACTCTTCAGATCATGTTCCTAAATCTCCCCGTTCGCCCTCACCTTCTTCCTATCTTGGTTCCCTTCCTTCGCCAACTGATCCATCTCTTACTTCTCTAACTCGCGCGCTCTACTCCCGCCTGGCGAACAATGTGCCTAAAAAAGAAAACAAAGGGGAAGAAAAGGATAAAACATGGCACATATTTGTTGGAGAGCCGACAAAGTTGATAAGCGTTAGTGAATTCTTGGAAAATTGTATGAGAACATTAGAAGCAGAGACCGAGATCAGCGTGGAAGAAGAGAGCATGGGAATGAATAACGGTAGGGGAATAGGAAGAGATGGAGATGATTTGAGAGAGAGAAGAGAAGCTAGTGTGGGGAATACAATTGTAAGTGGAAATCAGGAAGATCGATGCTCGTACGTGTTAGCTTTTAGTAATCTTTGGTTATATATTAATCAAATATGTGATCTCGGTGGACTTGGTTTTTTGATGGTTTCAGGAGAGTGAACTGATTACCGAGTTTTTCCTTTCTCATTTTTGAGTCTATATCCCCTTACATAGTTTTTCAACACTCTTGTGCCTAGTTTCTTTGTTTGCAAATGATCGCGTTTTCTTTTTATTTCTGTCTGATTCATATATCTCATTCACTTTACTGATCACTCGAAACCAGGGTCCAGGAACATTTGAAAACCTCAACTAGTTTCTTTGCCGATGCAACATTGTTTTATCTCCTACGTGAACATCATTCATTACACGACGACGATATTGGACAATCTGGACAGTCTGAAGGTATTATACGCGAGCGTATGTCTCCTACATCTGTTTCCCAATACCACACCCGTAGATTTATTCACTCAGTCTATATTGTCATGATCTTTATTATCTCGTACGTCCGATAAATACGACAGATCAAATGGCCAACAATACAACCTTGCCTTCTCCGATAGGCGGTCTTCGAAAACGGTCACGAGGTGGAGGGGGTGAGAAGGAAGGAAACGAGAGGCGAAAGGAGAAAAAACTTAAACGAGTCCCGCCTGCCGTTGCTGCTGTCATAAGGGTCGAAAACAATTTGGGGAGCTTGTCTACAAGTGAAAGCGATATTGTATCTACTTCCATCTGTATCCCAACGGCTGCCACCACTAATAATACCAATACTGCTACTTTCTCACCAACCACATTGGGACAATCCCGTGCGACCTCCCACACGAATTCTTCCACTTTACCCACTTCAATCGGTTCACTTGTCTTGCCTCCGTTAAGTTCAACCGCCGACAACAATACGAATTTCAGTGAAGAAGGGACGGTTTCGACGTCTACACATGTTGGAAATCGGGTTGCGGAGGATCAGAGGGGAATGACTGTGAATAATAGTACGAATGGGGCTATAACCACAAGTGCGAATACGTTGACATGCATCCTATAACAACATAGACTGTAAAATTACAAATCTCTTGTGCGACTAACTTCTTGCTGCATAACCTCGTAGTCACATCTGGTCCTACACGACCCAAACCCACTAGCCTAGAGTTGCAATTCTGGGAAATGGCTGGGATGTTGGATAACAGTATATTGGCTAGTTTGAAGTGAGTAATGAGGAAAGGTCTGTGCGAATAGATCATCGTGAAAGTTATAACAATGTTAATATGGATTTTGTTTACAGGGAAGAAAATAGAGTAAAACTTGAAAAAAAGCGACCAGATTTGAATTTTGTGTCAACTGAGAAGGTAAGACTTTTTGGGAATAAGAACTTGATGCATTGCAGTTTATCTCTACGTCTTTATTGACGAGTTTTTCTTCTCCCATCACATGTATGTTATTCCTCTTGACGTTTGCATGCATATTTGGCTCTTTTCGCATACTCGCCTCAATTCCATCACTCTTGTCAATCTCAAATATTCGTCATTAGGCTCGCATATCAACACATCAAACCTTGCCGATAACGAAACCTGAAGTAGTACTCTCTGTCGCATTCTACGATCATCATAATCCAGCTTCGCGCATGCAAGAATTCCTCGTACTCGGTAGTCAACCGTTAACTGCTCTCAAAGATGCTTTTTATTGTTTAAAAGATTTTTATTCGGCTGAAACTGAGAAATCCGCTTCCAGCTATTTCTTAATCGAAAATACGTTTTACAATGACCTTCGAGATGAGGGCGTTCAAGATTATAGCAAGTATGCTTTATTTATTTGCATTAGCACACATAGAAATGCTGGCATTTGGTCCACCCATTCCTAACCATTCTTTCAAATATACTCGACTCCCCTCAAGAACAATAATAGACTGGCTGAGCCATCAGAGCGAAGAAACCAAAGCAAAACTGGGCCCATACCGGAGTAACACAATGCACGAAACCAAATTTGAAGAATTGACAATAAGACTGAACCAACCATATCTGTTCTGTCATCGGGGCGATTGTCAGCATGCTTTGATATTTAGGGATTTGCGGTGAGTTTAGAGACGATAGTGATGCAAAAACTCTTTCCGTCAATAACATTCGATTCTCTTTAAACGTAATCACAGATTATTACATGATGGGGACGAGCAAGATTATAATGCATATCCCAAGGCTGTCTTTCGATGTAAGATTTCGAGGAGTAAATGCAAAATGTGTCTCCAACGACCGGCTCAGTAAGTATGAAGCGTGTTTGATCTTATTTGCTTCATCATCCTTTCTCACTCTTTTGCATTCCTTGCCTAACTCGTTTAATAGATTCACTACGTTGAATGACTACCTGTCCGGTGAATGTCCAGCCTACTTCTGTGAGACATGCTATAATCAATTTCATTATGATGAAAACGGGACACTGCTCTATGACAGTTTCCAGGTAAGATTAAAGTTCATAGTTAATAACAGAAATTGATGCCCAAGGAAGACGATACGAGTTAATGAAGCTTTTCTCTCTTTTGGACGTGCATATTTAAAGGTCTTCCCATACGTACACGAATAACATGGAAAATACTACTTAATATATTGCTGGCAGAAATTGCCATAACACAATAATTTACTTAAATAATGTTTCGGTCATCCTCTCTTCATAATAAATAAACTTTCTCCGTATTGTACTTTGATATCTTAAATAAGCGCAAAAGCTCTTACGAAACTAGCAAAAATCACAAGTGTCACGCATGGCTGGAGCAAGCTGGCACCACTGGAATTACCACCACTACCACCACCACCACCATTCGACCCATTTCCTGTGGCCGTGTTAGCTATTGCAGAACAGTTGGATGCAACGTCCTGCAGTTGATTCGAGAGAGGAAGAACAAGAAACGTGATTAGTTTTTGAGGCGAAATATAAAGCGGGAAATCTACCATTTCCAACAAGAAGAAACTTTTATCTATTGCCGCCGCTTATTATTATAAAGTTACTGTATAACGAAGTGATGGCTGTTGCTTCACAGAGATGAACTTATTATACCGTCACTGTAGCTTTGTTTTTTATAATCGAGTATTTATCCGCCGCAATAATTCGGATATTATCACGGTTATTTACGTAGTAAGTATAACGGCGGATAAATACTCGACTATTTGGTTTTCAAAATATTTTTTTTTCAGCCGAGTTGATGCTTTTTGTTCGGTTAGTGTACGAAGCCGAGGTCGACAACATCTACCTCCGTAGTTTAAATTACATACCGTTGTAGCTGCATTTGGATCAGTACAATTCGCTGAAGCAGAAATCGTCTTCGTTTCCCCTAAGGCGACATTCCTAAACCATTTTCTTTGATACCCACTTTTGGGCAACTTCTCATTGACCACATTTATCAAATCCTCCAATACAGCGTCCTGCATTGGCACTGCTCGTTCGAACCAATCTCTTCCATCGGTCGGGCTAGTGATCCCATCTTCTCTGAAGATTTTTTTATTTTTGACAAACTTGTAGGGCGCGTCAGGCGTAAGTCCGTAATTGCGATAAACATCCGAGATGTCACTCGCAATAAATGTTTCGTCAATGATGATGTCCACAGAAGCGATTGCGGTAAGAAAATCTGATGAGGTAGTGTACTTGAGTTGGGAAGTGTTGAAGTAGACAGCTCCGGCAGCTTCTGTTAATTGTTTTTTATATTGCGCATCTGCAATAGACCATGATGCTGTGTTATTGTTAAAATCACTTGGTGCATCATAAACAACCCATGCGAGAACTGGTTTGGTTGTATCTACTACAGCCAACTGCCTAAAACAGGCATAGTTTGAAACGATTCCCTTAAAAATTCCAATCGCACGGTCTTCAACGTTGAAGAACGTAGAGTAGAAGTTAATCCATTCAGCGCGGTTCAAAGAGCCGGGGTCTTGCTCGGCCGAGGTGCTTACGGAAGTTTGCTTAGTAGTATCCGCAGTGGACGCTCCGATGACAAGAGAAACCGTGCTAAGTTGGGTGGCAGCGTTCGCTGCAACTGGAGAGAGGGCGGTAATGCTGCCATTGTCCCGCAGAAGTTGCACACATGGAGAAGAAATGAAGTCGCTTGAATCGATTATCGATATTTTTGACCTCAAACCGAGCATCTGAGAGAATTTGAGAAAGAGTTTGGAAGGAAAAGCAATTCAGGATTAGGATCGAAAAAATGGATGTGTTTGAGACATGCGTTAGATTTTTCGTGACAAACGAAATATCATGGAAATAAAACAACCGTCAACAGCTCCATCAACCCTCCCTATTGTGCACCAAACTGTCTCTAAAATCTATCTTAAACAGTCTTTTCATTTCCTTCCAATTCCTCTTCGCTCACGTTCACACAATTCTGGTTCGTTGACTTACATCGAGGTATGCCACGCTGCTAGTACCCAGGACCGCCATCTTCTTCACCGGCACTTCAAAAACTTTCGTTCCAGCCGGAATGGCCGTCGCAGGCGGTACCTGGGTACCGCATTGATACAGCGCAAAAGTTTCGTTGGTAAATTTGTTCGTGACAAGTTTATAGAATTTGAAGTATTGGATTGAGAACAAGGTGGCCGTTTCGACTGGAGCAGATGAAATCAGAAGGGCGATATATAAGTACAGGGACCATGTTGATGAAATTACGATACGAATACTTTTCAATTAATACAGTATCATCACTGATAGACATCACATCATTTCCATCTCAAATTGAGCCTCTCTCTCTCTCTCTTTCTCTCTCCGCGATATCCTTATTTACTAACCAGTAGCCTTCACGGGAAAGTAATCTGTATTTGGATCAAAGTTCGTAACACATTCAGCCGAATTGGTACTCTGTCCGTCAACTCTCAGACTCGCGAGCACAACCAGCACGAAAACGCAAATAAGTTGGATATAGAACTTGTAGTATACATTCATTCCGTAAAAGCTCGCTGGAGCTGTGAAGCGAGGATTTGGAACTGGAGGTGGTAAAGGTTTGCTTGGTAACATGACGAATTAATTAATGAGTATAGCGTTTTAACATACAATGGTAATATACAGTAATGGATTAATTTTAAAGAAGCCGATTTGGAGCTGAAATTTTGACAGAGAAGTATGCATCGTCTATATTAATATACACAATTTTCTTGATTATCTTGTATTAATCTCATTGGAGAATGGAAGGGAAGTACGATTTTTTGATCTAATACGGCATAGTAATTTTTAATGCGGTTATTGGTAACATGATTCGGACCAGTAAGTTAGACATTTTATTCCGTTTTCGGCGTACAGACAGATTTAACTGCATATTTGTGTTAACCCGATTTAGTACTACGCACGAGATCAGTGTCAATGCTTAGATTGTCTACAATCATAAACAACGTCATAGCTATTGGCGCGCTAGCATTAGTGACCTATTTATCGGCTTTACATTATCTTCCTTGCCTACGTTTTCTTTTCCAAAACATCGTTTAATTTGCATCAGTGGTTTTCCTCATTCTTTGGAGGTAAAGTTTGGTTATCGTGGGAACAGCAATTGCTTTTCCTCACCAAGTAGCTGAATCCCATTTGTTAAACGAAAATTTGTGATCCAATTCGACCTATCATATCTTATTTCATATTTAGCTTGTTCGATAGATTTTTCGGTTCTGACTTGATTGATGCAGACGTGAATACTGCAGATGTTACTTAGACATGAAAAGCAGCGATCGTTATACTTTGTTGTACTCTGGATATGAACTCACCGTCTGGTCCAACCTTACTGGAAAGCTTTGAAAGTCTCTTGCGATTTTGCGACTTGCCGATGTCACATAACGGTTCATAATCATGTAATGCTTTCTCTTATTATAATGTCACAAACCATTATAAAGACAGACCACATCGAGAGAAAAAAACTTTGACGATATTATGGAGAAGAAGTTGTTAGAATGAGTATGTTTTACGTCTTGTAACGATTTGTTAATATGGACTGTATGTAAGAAGATTTTAGTCGTTAAAAGTGTATAGACATAGACACTGATAGTAAAAGTGGCATTTACTCATTTACAGTTTGCCTGGCAGAGACACATTCCTTGAATTGACCGTAATTATCTGAGTTCAAGAACATACTTGCGGATTGGCTTGCATTAGACAAACGTACAAGGAAATTTTTTAATGCAGAAGCGAATCTTTATTTGAGCCATGTACAGTGAACTCCCTAAGTGCACCCTCCCTAAATGCACACCCATATATAAACTCTCCATAAATTCATGGTATGGTTCAGTCCCAGCTTATAAGAACATTACATATTTTGCTCTCTGTAAATGCGCACTCTCTCTAAATGCACTTTTTTCACTATGGTCCCGACAACGTGCCTTATACTTAGGGAGAGTTCACTGTACCACATTCAGCATCGAAATGCCCCCCTTTTACCTACCCGAAAATTTAACCGTATTTTTCGGTGCAACGTCTGACATTCAATCATTGTCCAATGAGAATGAGATGAGAATTCATATAAATCTACGCGTTCATTTCTCCTAACACGTACATTCCATACCCCACTCTTCCACTTGTTTCTCGTCACGATGTTCGAAGCGCGTCTAAGTCAAGGCTCCGTCCTCAAAAAGGTTCTCGAGGCTGTCAAAGAACTAGTAACAGATGCTAACTTTGACTGTTCCGAAACGGGTATCTCACTTCAAGCCATGGATAATTCTCATGTGGCTTTGGTTTCCGTACTCCTCAAAGCCGATGGCTTCGACCCGTATACCTGCGATAGAAACATCCCATTAGGAGTGAATTTAGGAAGTTTGAATAAAATATTAAAATGCGCGGGAAACGAAGATACAATCACGCTAAAAGTAGATGACACTGGGGATACATTGAATTTGTTATTCGAGAGCCAAAGTAAGTCGTTTTAGAGTAGCTATGCGTGAGAGAACGTTCTGTATACGTATCTTTACGCGACGCCTGTCGTTTCATCGGCTCAATTATTCAATTTACTCACCGTTGTCATCCGTTTTCTCATTATCTTCAAGATAACGATCGATTCGGCGAATATGAATTAAAATTAATGGACATTGATCAAGAACACCTTGGAATTCCTGAAACAGAATATGACGCCATTGTCGTTTTGTCATCGGGCGAATTCCAGCGGATTTGTCGTGACTTGTCTGGGATTAGCGAATCAGGTGAGTTTGACTTTTGAACGATCGTAGTAAGGAATGGGGGGATACGATGGATCAATGGATGAAAAACCGAGGCGCTTGATTTGGGATGCTTTAAGTATCTATTGACAATATTGCTTGTCTCTGAGTAATTCATTCCCAACGTGACATACTTGACTTCAGCGTTCAACCTTTCCTGACACCTTTGTTTTCCCTTTATCTTTTCTGCAATTACATTCCACCAGTCAGCATTTCAGTAACAAAAGAAGGCGTCAGGTTCCAAGCAAAAGGAGAAGTTGGCACGGGGAATATTACTCTTCGGCCAAGTAGTTCAGTTGATAAGGTATAGGCTTGAAAATTATTTCATTCCTGCGCGACAACAATATACATGTCTTTTCTTGATAGTGTAATGGTGTTCTGTCTTTACTATTGTCATATCATCATTGTTAGCACGTTTAAATGCTTTTCTATCTTGACTTGCCCATTAACTTGATATTATTTTCTTATAACACAACGTTAGGGTTCTGAATCAGTCTCAATAAAACTCACTTCCCCAGTCGACTTGACCTTTTCGTTGAAATATCTCTCGAATTTCACAAAGGCCGCACCGTTATCGGACAAAGTAACGCTATGTATGGCAACGAATACACCATTATTGGTTGAGTATAATATGGAAGAATGTGCGCTCGTTAGATATTATCTTGCGCCTAAGATTGAGGATGAAGAGTAAAAGGAGGAAGGAACATAAAAGTGATAGAGGACGATTAATGACAAGAGACGAGTAAAAGGGAGCAGTGGTGGTGTTAATGATTATCAACGAGTCATTCTATTATAAAATTTTGTCAATTTGAATATTAATAAATTTCTTAGTCGATTATACGCAGATATTATGAAAAAAGATGGAAGCCATATTCGTGCGTCATTTGATTACCATCCAAGCATTGCCCGATTTCCATTTCCATTATAATGAATTGCAGCATTATAACCTTTACAATACTATGAAGGTGATTTATTAACAGTCTTTACCGTTAATGCAGTATCAAATTTTAAAGTCTACCGAAGGGAGATTGTATACTAGAACGGTCTCCGTCACGCTTAGAACACACCAACTAGCTAGCAAAGAGCTTATGTTATGAATATAATCGCTTGGATGATGTACAATGAGGAGAAGCTTAATTAGGGACTGAGACTTAACAGACGGTCAATTTAGCATTATTACGAGATGTAGCTTGGTGTGAATATTTCAACCACGGCATAGTGATAGAAAGAAGGATTGCTTATCCAAAAACACACTCAGACATCACTGACGCTTTAGTGCTCATTACATGTGTATCTTAAGAAAGAATCCCAATAGACATGTATGTATACTTTGGATCCTGTAAGTAAATGTGCAGACAGAAATACCATTACTAAATAGTATCAGGGTAGGTGACGTTTACTTACAACTAAGTGATATATCATTTCCATAGTTTACTCCTCTGTAGTAGGAATCATGATAAGATAGAATAGCCGTTTTTTCAAATTTATACAAAAAACGCGTAGTGTTATTCACATACACAGTGACTCTCTTTATAGTGTATCAAAAAAATCTACTAGTAAAAAATTCTCAAAAATACACTATATCGAGAGTTATTGAAAATTTATTAGTAAATACACTATATCGGATAGCATTCATTATAGATGGTTTTGAACCTTTATCCACTATATCACGATTTAATTAGTCTCCACTATAAAGGAGGTACACTATAAAGAGAGCCACTGTGTATATAGATAGTGATACAATTAGTAAAGTGAGTCCAGAGGTGATTGTAGGGGGGGTGACTGTCCTAATCTTAATCCTATCAAAAACCTTTGGGACAATTTAATAGATCAATGGACCTATTCAAAGTAATACATTCTCTAATTCTGGTTACTGAATGGTTCTCTTTGCAGAGTCATTCTTAACAGTATCTCGTTTTCATTTGAGTATGCTATTGATAATACTTGGATGGACATCATGGCTATATACTTGCTTTATCTACTTGATAAGATTCCTAGCACCTGGGTTCTGATCTTTGTATGTTATCAATGAACCTTGTTGTGATTTTTATATAAAGACATAATCATATGACATGTACAGAGTAAGAATGCGTAACTTATATTGCCTTATATGTTGTCAGATTTTTGTCATCGCTTCATCACGTTCTATACTAACTGAAACGCGTTTCAAAAATAATCCATTCTTCTATGATGTCAGAAACCATAGTAACAATAGACAAATACTTTGATACTAAGTATTCTGAACGAGTTTTTTAAACTAATGTAAGTCGCTAAAAAGTGGGAGAAGGAACGTTTGCGAAACAACGTTTATATTCATCAGCCGATTAATGGGGACGATCAATACTGCGAACGGAAACGTTAGTGAATCCTCTTCCAGAAGAGTACTCAGAAAAAGAAAAGCCCAAATCGATTATGCTGAATTTTCCTCAGAACCAGAAACAGATTTTGATTATAACTAGCCACACTGCCTTTATATCTTTTGAAGCTAGTAATTGATCTACTTTTAGCAACGTATCTCTAAGCTAAACTATTGGCTTGTTCATTTTTCTACTAAGTAATCGCTTTCGTATTCCTGTCGAGATCTAGACTGTGCCACACATGCCGATTGCACTATCGGAGCTGCGCAGAAATCTACGTCACCAAAATTCCAGGGGCCTCAACATTTTTCTGAGAATTCAATGCCATAAGCGAGGCAAGATAGACAACAGACGCGCGACCAAAAAAAGCGAGATATATGTAAAAGAGAGGGTATAGATCTCATCTGTATCCCGTTCGATTGTGATTTGCTTCCCTACATTCGAACTGCATTAATTGAAAAAGGATATCTATAAGTGCCATTACTCCGTAATATATGTCACAGAATAAACTTTCGCATTCTTATCCAAGCATTAAGTATACAGAGATATAATAATTATCAGGAGAAAATGCTTTAATCCCTCCATACTAAATAAGACTCTTATCACTTAAATAACAACTTTACTTGTGGAGTATTTGGAAATTTACGTATGAAAGATGTAGGTGGTGTAATTTGATCGTTTCGATCCTCTTGATTTTGACCATCTCGATATTTGTAGTCTTCTGCAAGCTTCCCAATACGTTCCTACATTGCAAAAGATAAAGTTATAACAATTATTTCATTAAAAACTCTAAGTGAAGATATCACATACTTCCAAAGCGATAATATGGCTAATTGCAAATTCCGCTAATGGGATTGAAGCCTTTTCGACCACCAGCTTTGTTCTATGGAACGGTATAATCCGTCATACTTTAAATCCATGAAAAACGTCTCCATCCATTCGCCTAATTATCACAAATCTTAATTCAGTATCATACTGTAAATATAACAGCTTCTTTGTAAGCACATACCCATATTCAAAAATATACCAGCTTCAGCTGGACCACCTTTTCTTTGTAGTTGCATATTAATTGATTTGCGGGCTCGTAAGTGTGTCTTCACAGTGTCTTTTTTCTGCTGGAGTGGAGTACATTTTAATGGTTTAATTTCCGAGTTGAGTATGGTGATATCGTCAACTACAGTCGTACCCCTCTATAGTCACCCCCTCTATAAGCACACATATAAAAAACCTCTTTATAAGCACACCATGTTGAGAACCAATTACCATTAAACTTATAGAAAAAACCCTTTATATAGTCACAACCTCTTTATAAGCACATTTCCAGCAAAAGTTGCATTGTTCCCGACAGCATGACTATAGAGGGGTATGCTGTACACAAGAAAGATCAGGCCTTTTTCTTGACCCTGATGTAGCACAGTTCAGAACAAGTTTGTACTCCCTTAAGGAATTGAGGAAGAAGGGTCTAGTAATTGGGTAGAGAAACATGTAACAATGCTCTTCTTCCATGAGCCACAAACTCGTAGATAATAAACAAAATATGATGAAACTTGCATACTTACAAATCATTGAAGGAGCATGCTACATCTCGACTTAGCTTCGTTTTCCCACCAATCATATAAACATCTTCACTGATAAAATTGTTGTAAATTGCTTCATGAAGGGACATTGAAATTTCTTTTGAAAGCGGGGAGTTTTTAATAGTATATGGACTTGTTTTTATAACTTCTGCCCACTCTCGTTTTGTGAATATATTAGAATATGGATTCGGCCATGTGAGAACAATGATTGAAGATAATGCTCTAAATGAAATGGTGAAAAATTTTTTTAATAAATCTTGATTTAATCGTTATAAATGTTATATTTCAGAATACCTACAGAGGTTCATAAATGTTTTTATAATCTAAACCTTCTCTTCCACCTTCTTAAGTATATCTTTTTGGTAGGTTCGAAATCTGTCTGTTACGTTAATATTATCGACCTCCCACTAAAAAAAAATAAGACTGAGATATGCAAAATATAAAAACAAAATCCAACACATGACATACTTTAACTGCTGGTTCATGCTGTAATTCTCTTGAGATGTCATCAAGATTAAATTTTATCTCTTCATCGTTCTCGTCCTCAAGATCTTTATTTGACCCAGCTATATCATCACTTTTGTCTTGTATGTTCACGCCTGAGCCAATGTACTTGTCAAACGAGACATAAAATGTTTTTGCCTGACCATATCACGACAATCAATGAAGAACAATTAGTATTTACCTTCCTGTGGTCTGATGTAGAAATTGTATGGGTCCGTATTATTTCATTGACAATCATTTCACCAACATAAACAGTGCATTTCACTGACAATTAACTACCAAAAAAGGATAACTTTGAAATAATGTTTGTGAAGATTTGTCAGTGAAATGATTGTCAGTGAAATGATTGTTGACAAAATGATTGCCTCCCAAATTGTATCAGAATAATCCAAACTATTTACCTCACCTGCTTTTTCAGTATTAGTTTCTTGGAATTTATCACTAGTTGTCAGCTCAGCATCAACGATTGCTTCTTGTTGCAGGTTCATAGGGGGAACATTTCTTGGTCTCTTTGTTTGAGGAATTTCAAATTCACAAGGAAGCTAATCCACAGAACATATAAATAGGTTTTTTTTATTCACAGAAATATTGGGACAGTGGCCTTACCTTTTCCACCTGCTTCAGTGGAGTTACATCAACTGTTGTTTTCATTTCATCTTCTCTGAGATGTTTCCCAGTTACACAATGATTATCAATATTATCAATAGTCACAGTATTACCAGTCGTGAGCACCTGCTGTTGTATCTAATCGAAGAAAAATGTTACTCAAGTTTTTTGTCTTAAGAAGTTTTCAGGTTAGAAGGTAGAATCTCACCTGATTAAACTCGAATTTGAAATTTGTATCATCGCTCATCATGGTCCAATCCTTAATAAACAAGAATGCAAAATTAACTGTGCTTGCAAGAAACAATATGTAATAAACATAAATATACAAGCAAAGAAAGCGTCGAACGAAGAGTTCATAACTGTAGACTAAGAGTCACAGCTTGCGCTCACTTAAGTGTCGAACGAAGAGTTCATCACTATAGACTAGGAGTCATAGCTTGCACTCCGGAAGAACTAAGAGTTCATAACTGTAGACTAAGAGTCACAGCTTTTCCGTAACTTGTTTAAATCGCTATCTTATTAATAATAGAACATACCTTCCAGTTATTAATTATTTTTTGAGCTTTCTTTTTACGCGTTGCGTCAAAACCAGATTTCGATCTCACCACCTTTTCGAGATCTTTCTTTATGTTGTCCAGTACTTTTTTACGCTCCTTTTGTTTCGAATTGGCACGATAAAACTCTACAAGGTTTACACAAGTCCAGTTTTCCGTGTTTGTAAAAATCCATGAGTATTGAGGGAGCTAGTATATATACTAGGAAACGGGAACCGTTGTGAGTCCGGAGAGCGAAAAATTCACATGATTTACAAGTAACTTTTTTCCGATGGACGTGATCATAACGTCATCATCATCAATCACAATCATTGGTCGAAATCACGTGCCGGACAGAGAAATTCATGTGATTTGAAATTTTTTCATAGTGCGTAGACAGTAATAGTCCTTCGCTTTGCTCCGGACAATATAGTATCTCTCATCAGGTGATGTCGATCAATCAGCAGATAATTTTTAGCCCCTCACTAAAGCACACTGCCTCAAAAGTTATTACTGTATATGTTAAGCAAGCGAAATATCATGTTGGTGTTTGTATGCTAAGGCATGGTCAAAGAATTTATGATCAATGATAAAATTGGGGGGAAGAAAGCAAAGGGTCGAGTATACGATTTTATTATCAAGCAAGTTCCTGGTATCAAGTGTAAAAATTTATGTAAGCAAACACAAAAGGCTTTAAAATTTTACAATTTATTCGAAAAAATTGGAATAAATAAAATTCAACATATCAAACCTATAGCGCGGATACTATTTCAAGGTTTACTAATTTACAGATTCAGACTATTATTGATCATTTTGCTAAAAAGCCTGACATAGAATATACCGATGACCAGGACGATTCAGATGACTTACCCGAAACTGAGGTAACTATACTTACTGAATCAATTCCTTTAGACCCAAAGGGCCATTGCTCTGCAATAAATTCCCAAGAAAATAATCAAGATGAGACAAAGGCTCGAAACTCTGCTTTCTCAAAATTACCAGAAGCTGAAGTAAGTATATTACAGGTAAATACATCTAACCACCTTGCGAGTGCCTCTGACAATAAATCTCGACCTCCTATCTCTATTTTACCCGATGATCCAAAAGAAAAGCGAAAATCCGTTATTAATAAAGTGCTAGAGCAGTTCCCTTATTTATCTTCCAGTATCCTGCCCTATATGCAATAAAGATCATAAAAAAAGAAAATATAAGACAAAATGTAGAGGGTGAATGGGGTAGTAGAGATTATGTTAATACAAAAACCTATCGTCTCAAATGCTGGGAGGCTTATCAAAATTCAATCCAAATAATAACGGTGAAAGCGTAGACTGTTGATTTCGAATTGAATTTGATGATACTTCGATTTAAGTCTGCAGATTCAAACTTGGCCACATCTATGAAGCATGTGAATCGTATTTTTCAGATCCCGGGTTGCCTTTTTAATTTCTTTACTGAAATCATCATCCAATCTTCTGGGTAATGGAGGTGCAGGAGGTACAGTCCCCCCGAAAAGTAATGGCGGGGTGTTTTTTTATTATAAACATTTTTCTTACATAATAATATCTTTACAAATTTTTATGTTTATAGCGCATTTAGGTAGAGTATATACCAGTAAAATTTCAGTATTTAGTATGCCCTCCTTCAGCATCAATACAGGCTTGAATGCGATCAGGCATACTGGTAATACACGTAAGAACTACTTCATCAGAGATATTCTGCCATTCTTCCTCTACTAATGCAATAAAAACAGCTTGTGATACCTTTTTCTTTTTTGCCACCATGGC